>PVJS01012595.1:0-43576 GCA_004027185.1 Glis glis
GCGGAGGGCCTCACTAGGAAGAGAGAGAGAGAGAGAGAGAGAGAGAGAGAGAGAGACAGGGAGAGAGAGAGAGCTGAGGCTGGCTGCGAACCCGGATCCTCCGGTCTCCGCCTCCCAAAGTACTGGGATTACAAGCGTGCACCACCACGCCCGGCTGTGTATCTATGTTTACAGCTGCACAATTCACAATTGCCAAACTTTGGAACCAGCCAAGGTGTCCATCAACAGATGAATGGATTACAAAACTATGGGATATGTACACAATGGAATTTTACGCAGCCATAAAGAAGAACAAAATTACATCATTTGCAGGGAAATGGAGGGAAATGGAGAACATTATGCTAAGTGAGATTAGTCAGTCACAAAGAGTGAAAAGTCAGATGTTCTCCCTAATATGTGGAAGCTAGGGAGAATGGGACTTAGAAGGGACTCCTGACAAAGAAGGAGAAAACTTTGGATGAGCAAAGAAGGCAACCTAGCTGAGAGAGATGGGAGGGGGGGAAGAGGGAAATACACTAATGCGTATGATGTATATACACAAACTTATTAGAGTCAATCACTATGTTGGGCACAAAAAGGAGGGAAGGGGGAGGGAATAGTGTGGGAATTGAGGGAGGGCTAAATGAGCGATGTGTGCATGCATGCTTCTGCTACCCTGACACTTACCAAAAGGTATGATTACAATGCACCAATAAATGAATATAAAAAATGCTATGATCCATCTACCATGTTTTTAAGCTCCATTTTACAGATAAGGAAACATGGATACTTAACGCTTCCATTTTAAATGGTAACAGGAATAGAACTTGAACCTAGGGACTCCAGCTGCAAAGACATAACTTTTTAACCCTACACAGTATAACCACTTTCTAAAAAGAATGCAAAACAGAATATAAGGTAATAAATCATCTTGAATGCCCCAAATTTATTTTTGGTTCAGTGTACCTGTTTCCATTTAGAATTTAGTAAGGTGAGTTACATTTGCATGAAAAAGAAAATTTTCTCTAATTATGCTATTGGACACAAGAGAGTGACCCTTGTAGTGATTAATGTTTGATGTCAAAGACAGGACAAATACAAATAAATACATACGACCTCAGGTGAAAAGAAAAAGGCAAATAAGGTAACATCTCCATCTAAAAGTACAACCTGTATAATCAGGGATAGGAGAAGGTTGAATTATGGAGGGTCTCTGGAATAATCTTTAATATTTATGCCTCACTAGGTGACTGATAGGAGACACGATACCCTGTATAAAAATATATACCATTAAAATTGAATTTTAAATATCTAAATCTCAGTGAAATGTCAAATGTTAATCAAACAACTTAAAACACATTTCCATGGATTTGGCAGACATTCTGAAATGACTTATAAATCTTAAAAAGTACTATGCATTTATTCCCCTAGAGAATATTCTGTAGAAAAAAAAAACTCCAACCAACATTTTTATTATATATATTAATGACTAATTTCTAATATGATTAGAAAATAAAACATATAAATATTGAGAAGAATCAGTTTGTAGACTACGTTCCCACAGCATAGAACAGATAAACCAACACTAGCTACTGAAACCAAGGACAGACAAAGCACATGTATTGGGACTAGAGAGATCAGAGAATAAGTGGTCCTGATGGTTCATTTCTATTTTTTAATTCCTAGAATGCATGATATAAATAACCTACTAAATAACTGAAAATACATAAATGGACAGTTTAATAACATTACAATTCATCAACAGCCACTAAATTTTGCCCATTTCATTATGGAGGCTTTAGAAATTTACCTGAAGATTTTGCAATATAACAACAAATTTTTAAAAATAGAATAAATGCATCTCCAAGGGTTTGATATGCTAAAATTCTCATATACCTAAATAAATTATTTCCAAGATTTTTATATAGGACTGGACTCTTTTTGCACCATGCTTATACATATATTATTGCATCTTCAACTCAAATATGCACAATAGTAAAACAAATAATGCAACCAACCATTTCAAAGGAAATAAAAATTAGAGTTTGAAGTTGCATAGCCTTAAAAGGGACTCAGGATGGATTGTGCATATGTGTGTGTGTGTGTGTGTGTGTGTGTGTACCCACAGAGAACATAGGCTTATTTATTTATTTATTTATTTATTCATTCATTCATCTATTCATTTATTTATGCACCCACAGAGAACATGGGCTTGCTTGCTTATTTATTTATTTATTCATTTGTTTATTCTTTATTTTGAAACAGGGTCTCACTAAGTTGCAGACAGCCTCACTAAGAAGCTGAGGCTAGCCACAAACCGGATCTTCCGGTGTCAGCCTCCCAAGTACTGGGATTACAAACGTGGGCCACCACGCCCAGCTCTTGTTTCTTGCTTTTAAGTGTCCTATTTGATTTGCTCAAGAAACCTTCGACAAATAGTCATGGACACTTTGTAACATTTGCTACACCCATCATAGAAACATTATTCTGAGAGAGCGGAGAAAACTAGAGACATCTGTCTCTTGTGTACATCCATTCTGTCCCTTTCTCTCATTTTCCAGTCATTCCAATACATTTGCAAGCTTCTCTTTTTGCCTTTTGCCTCGCCAGGATCCCACAATGCCCCCACCCTCTCCCGAGCATGGGATTTGTATCCCCATACATCAAGGTACCACCTAAATTCCTTCCAAATCAAATCTCATCAAGAAGAGATTTGGCAATCTCTCAGGAACCATTCAGTCTAAACACATTTCTCCAACTTCTGGTCTCCCTTGAGTATCGACATAACAAGTGACGTGCTATCCTTCCTGTTTCTTTCTACATCAGTGTCCTTCATCCTAAGGGTCCAGAGGATACGGACTTCTCTTTTTAAATTCATTTTGCATTACTTTTAACGCAGTGACATGCACAGTCTGGTGCTAATTCTTACTGTGAATAATAGAAAATGCACTGAAATTCTATTTCCCCAACAATCTCAGTTTGGGTCTGTTTTCTCAATAATACATTTTTAATAGCAATTAAATAGTTAGCTAAAGAATCTCTTTAAGTTCAGGAACATCCCATTTGTCAATTTATACTAAAATACCTAAGCTCTTTTTTTTTCCTATGAGCTCATATTTTCTGCTGCATGTTACGCCTCCAATTTGCAGCCTCGCCTGTGAAAACACCACATTCATACTTCTAAACACACTCAGAGATTAGAATAGAAAAGATTTGTGGTTGATGAGACACTGCTGTCTGGATTAAGCTCTGTGGGCCAGATTCCACAGAAGCCTGTGTTGCTGATAAGGGTGAAAATTTAATTTCTGTCCAAGAAGAGCCTCGGTGGGAGAGAAAATATCTCTGAAAACTTCAGAGGTAAGAAGCCAGTAATCATAATTTTACCTATGTGGCCTTATTTTTTACATTTATTTGTATTCTAAGTAATAAAGAGTAAAATGTCCTTAAGTGATTTTTCTCATTACAGGAGTCCAGAGCAGAAAGGATCACACTTCGCCAATATGGATATGAATTGTTGAACAAAACTCTCAATTATCTTAGAAATATCCTCTTATATAATTGGGCAGCATGGTACTACAGAGGAGACTGTAAAGAAAAATACGGAAGTCAATCAGACATTCTTCTATCCCAATACAACCACCACTACTTATGCCCTACCACTGAGTGGGCTTCGTTTACTTTTTTAATCTAAAAGTAAGATATATGGACAGGACACAGATAATGGCAGAACGAGGGTGCTTCATTTTCCTTATTTTCTTTCTTTAAAAAAATTCTTTGCCAGTGTAAATGAAAGCAATTTCATACAACGAAAACAATCTCATTTCTAATATGCATTAATTTATGCACTAAAAATGTGGTCAAATGACTAATCCCAACATCCAGTAACTGAAGCTGCAAGAATAGTTGAATGCATGGGATTTAGAGACCCGGGAAGTCTTTGCTGAGCTTAGCTATTTATTTCTATGAGCACAGTGTGAAATTAATGAAGATAATGTCTGATGGCCGAGATTTCTATTACTTTGAAATACTGTAATGTAGGTAAGTACACAAGAGTGTGTTTTAAAACACTATTACCGGAATGCCTATCTTTTCTTTTCAGGAAATAAATTCAGATTTATTTGCTTCATTAACGAGAAACCTAATTTCATTCAAGATTGTACAAAGCACACTCCAATGTTAAGGCATACATGGTGGTTTTGCTCAATGGCCACCTAATTCTACCTCTCAAATGGAACAATACTTAAAATGCAATCATTCTAAAATTCCTTGGCAAACAGCTTCCCAAGCATTGGCCCAGTTTCTTCATCACTGCATTTAAGTAAGTTCCCAAGTTTATTAAGACTTCAGGCTTTTTGTTGCCAAGAAAAAAACAAAAAACAAAAAAAATGGAAAAAGCAAATAATAAGTTAGTTTTTAAAATAAGTTTAGGTTTACTTAGGCTGTTTAAAATTTGGTTTGGAAGAAATCAAATGTGATTTAAGTTTTGAAAGAGATGGATTGTGTCAGAATACTCTTTTTATGAGTTTTGAATTGAATCATTGCCATTGGACTGGAAAATATATTTTCATAATTATTGCATTAACCATTACTTTAGCTAAACATTAATAAGTAAAAAAGTAAAACTTAGCCTGTCTGCTTCACATTTGTAGAAAATTTTTCGACAAAAGAGATTTGAAGATACTAAATGTAGTATAAGTTGTAATCCCCAAGGAAATAATTTTTACTGCTGGTCTGGCTTCATATACCAGAGGACTATGCATCATCTACCAACGAACAATTAAATACTTCCTAAAGAATACAAGCATGTATTCCTTTGTGGTATTTTGGGGTACGTAATTATAATGGACTCAAAATACCAAGTGGTTAAAATTTCAGTATGTAGAGGTAGTTAATACTCTATAAAAATTAAACATGAGAAGAAAAGATTCAGAATTTCCTGCTGAAGACTAATACCAAGTTTATTGTAAAACTCAGCAAATGCTGAAGAAGGCCTAAGTGTCCCACACCTGAAAGATATTTTGAGAAGGCACCCAGTGTGATAGCCTTTAGAAATGACTTACTCCACCTTCTGCCGTGACTTCTCACCTGTACGATTTTCTTCTTCATTTTTTAAAAATAAATGATACAAAAATGTGATATCACACTTTGGTGATCCATTCTATATTCAAGGGAGAGAAAACACTCCCTTATTATATGTTTAAATCACACGTTTCAGACAGTGTGCTTTGCCCATTTCTCCTCATTCTGGAGAATGGCTGGTGAGCACCATCAGTCAAAGGGCCCTATGTCTCTTTTAAAGCTATTATGCAACCGTTTTTAATCACCTCACTTCCAAGCTAAATAATCTCAATTCCTTGAACCTCTCCTCAGAGGTCCCATTTGGCAACTCTTTAATCATCTCTGCGGCTTTTCGCTGAGTTCCCTGAAACTTCCCAATATCCCAGAGAGGCTTCGCAGCCCAAAACTCAGTAATAATTTGTGTCTCTTTCATCTGCTGTCATATGGTAGGAGTTGTGGGTTTGGCTTCGCCTATGACCTAGATTGTAGACAATTTAAGGATAAACATTATGTTTCTTTGCTTATGAAGCATTTTGGATGACCATAATTCCCTACAGGACTAGGTATACCATGGATGCTTACCCATTTGTTTTTCTTTTTCTTTGTTTTGTTTACTGTAGCAGTTTCATTATGATGGAGAATAAAAGTAACACCTTGTGGCTCTTAGGTTACATAAATTGATGTACTCTGAAGCCCTTTCAGATTTTGATCAACCACAAAAAAGGTAAAGGCTGTCCACTCTGTTTAGAAGGCTATCAACACAAATTCTATACAATGTGCCAGTTTTCAAGTAAGATTTTAAATTTTATATTTGTCTTTGCATTAACTAAAGAGGAAACAAGGTATTGTGAGTGAATATTCACTGACCTCTTTTCAAAATGGTAATGCATGAGCTTATCAGTCCAAACTGTGTCACAGATAGGAGGGGAAAAGCCAAAACATTGATTTCTCTTTCAGTTAAAGACACTTGCACTGGAATTGATTTTTAGGAACATAGGCTAAAAAAAAAAAAAAACCAGCATATCCCTAGAAGTAGCATTTCTTTTTTTTTATGTTTTTATTGGTGCATTGTAGTCTCACATCACAATGAGTATCAGTTTGGTGTTAATATACATGCACACAGCTCTTGGTGTCTTAATGTTGGACAAAAAGAACTAAGAAAGAAATAGGAATCCTATTGAACATGGAATCTAGACTCTCAAATGGTGATAAAATCATAGGAGATAAAATGATGACCAGTGCACCACAGGGTTTAATATGGAGTTTACCTTAGAACCTTGGAGAATTGATCAAAGACATATTGGCTTGCTTAAAGACATGAAAAGAATACCAACAACAACAATAATACTGGATACAACCCATTACTTGTTAAAAGAACTTTCAAGACATGTATTCATAGAAGGTAGAGCTTTGTTGATTTCTTAAGCATATTCTGAGTTAGACATCAAGTCCATACCATCATTAAATTAATTCATTAATATTTATATATTGAGTACCTATGATATGACAGGGGTTATTCTAGATTTTGAAGATATAGCAATAAGCAAAATCTCTCTTTCCTCATGGAAATTAAATTCCATTTATGAAATAACTTAATAAAGATGAAAATGCATAATTTATCACTAAGAAAATATACATAATTCATCTGTAGACTGTATGTACCAAAAGGAATGGAAAAGATAATGCATGAAGGAGATGCCAGGGATCTCCTGATATACAAACAACGTTATCTATCTATAACGTTGCATTTTTTTATATGGTATAGTCTCTCTCTGGTATGACACTGTATTAGCAGAGGCCTGAAGGAAGGGAAGGAAGGAAGCTTTTTGATCTCTAAGGAAAAAAACAATTTTAAGCACAAATAACAGTAAGGCTAGAGTTTATTGGTGTGTTCAAGAAGTATCAGTGGCACAGAGAGGAAGAGTACAACTCCACTGCCACCTTCACAGGGTTCCCACTGCTGTACCATTCTTGTACCTTGTCTGATAACAGCACTGTCAGGACTGAGGTGAGCACCACAGAGGGGCTGCCATAGCTCCTGCCAATGCCTCTGCCCAGGGAGAGGCATCAGTGACTGGTCGATAACAAATGCTTCAGGCCTCATAGCACTGCTGGGTCTTCGTAGCTGCAGAGGTAAGGTCAACTCCCTGGGAAAGCCCGAAGCACTCAATGGTTGGCTCTACTGCTAATACCGAAGCAGCTATTCAGTGGGCACCCCACCTACCTGAATTGCTATTGACCCCACTCTTGCATGGTCCACAGAGACAGTGTGTCTCTGACTCCATATTATGCACTGTGCCCAAAGTCACTAATTACAGCCAAAGAATAGGAACACTACATCATGGTGTCCAGCTGCTAACCAAAGCCAACATTGCATGACAGACTCACATCCCAGGACACAGCTTTCTTCCTCAAATGGAAGAAAGAATATGTGACCTTAAAGACAGGCCTTCTAAAATATCCAAGTCAGACAAAAAGGAAAAGGAGATAAAATAAAAAGCAGACAAAAGAATGAAAAATGAAAGTATTCAGACCTCTGGAACACCATTAAATGAATAAAGGTCTGCAGTTTTTGTAAATCCCAAAGTTGAAGAGAAAAAGTTAAAGGCATAGAAAGCATATTCAATGAGCCAGACTTAGTGGCACATCTCTATAATCCAAGTACTTGGAAGGATGAGACAGGAGGATTTCAGGTTTGAGGCCAGTATATGGTAACTTAATGAGATGTTATTTCAAAAATAATAAAATAAAAAGGTCTGGAAGTATAGCTCAGTAGTAGAATGCCCCTGGGTTCAATCCCCACTATCACAAGAAATATTAAAAAAAATAAAGATAGCATTCAATGAAATAATGCAGAAAATCTCCCTAATCTAAGGAAAGAGATAGACATCCAAGTACAGAGGCTTATGGGGCCTCAAACATAACCAGAAAGGATCTTCACCTTTAAAGTCAAACTGTCAAAGGCACAAGAAAATAAAATAAAAATGAATTTTAATATCTGCAAGGGAAAAGTACCAATTCACATTTAAGGGTATCCCCATTAGACTAACAGCAGATTTAATAGCAGAAACCGAAAGGCCGGGAGAGAATGGAGTGACATATCTCAAGTCCTAAAAGAAAATAACTGTCAACCAAGATTACTGTACCCAGAAAGGATATTCTTTAGAAATAAAGGAGAAATAAAAACATTCTAAGACAAGCAAAAACTAAGGGAATTCATGAAAACCAAACCAGCCTTACAAAAGATGCCTAAGAGAGTCTTACTTTCAGAAATGAAAAAAGATAACTACCATCATGAAAGCATGTGAAAGTATAAATCCCCCTAGAAGAGTAGATATATAAAAGAGAAATAGAAAAAAGTCTAACATTGTCAATACAGTAAACCATCAAACCACAAAGATTAACAAGAAAGAAAGAAAAGAACAAAGTAAACTTTAAAAATACTAGAAGAAAATCAATAAAATGACAGGAATATGTAATTATTAAAAAATTATCATGAATATAAACTGACTAAATTCTCCAATTAAAAGATACAGACTGGCAAAATGGGTAAAAAACAAGGCCCATCTATATGGTACCTATAAGAAACTCACTTCACCAGTAAAGACATTGATAGACTAAAAGTAAAAGGGTAAAAAATTATATTCCAAACAAATAGAAAACTAAAGAGAGCAGGAGCACTATACTTATATCTGACAAGGGATTTTAAGACAAAAATTATATGAAGAGACAAAGAAGATCACTATATAACAATCAAGGGATCAACCCAACAAAAAGATGTAATTATTGTAAACCTATATGCACCTCATCCCAGAGCACCTAATTTTGTCAAACAAACATTATTAGACCTAAAGGGTGGGATAGGCTCCAGTACAATAATATAAAAGATTTTAACAACTCATTTTCATCAATGGAAATATCATCCAGACCCCCCCCAATAAACAAATAAATGTAAGAGCTAAACTATATATAGATCAAATGGACTTAGATATTTATAGAACATTCTGCTCAATGGCTGCAAAGTCTTTTCATCAGCCCATGAAACTTTCCCTAGAATACCCCATATATAAGACCACAAAACAAGTCTTAACAAATTTATGGATCCACAATATGATCGAGCTATACTACTCCTAGGTATCTTTCCAAGGAGACCGAAATCAGAATATTAGAGCAATATATGCATATCCACGTTTATAGCAGAACAGTTCACAATAGCCAAATTATGGAGCCAACCTAGGTGTCCATCAACAGATAAATAGATTACAAAATTATGGGATATACATGCAATGGAATTCTACTCAGCAATAAAGAAGAACAAAATTATGTCATTTGTAAGAAAATGGATGGACCTGGAGAACATTATGTTAAGTGAGATTAGCCAGTCACAGAAAGTGAAGGGTCATATGTTTTCTCTCATATGTGAAGCTAGGGAGTAATAAGGGTACCACAGGGACTTTAGATTTTGGAGGAGAAACACCATTGGAGTGAAGGAGGTGATCTAGGGGAAGGAGTGGAATTGAGAGGGAGAACTAATGAAGGAATCACTTCCATTAACATTTTAAACATATGTCAGAATACCAATGCCAATCACAATATCCTGTATGGGAAATGGGGGGAGTGGGGAGGAAGTAGGGGGAAAGCTCACCAAATGCTGTGTGCATGCATGTCACTACCACTATGAACTATCTTATGATGTGAGACTCTAATGCACCAATAACAGTATTAAAAATAAAATTATTAAAGTGGCAAAAAATAAATAAGTAAATAAAATATACTTCAAAAAAGTTGTCATATCCTGTATCTTTTCTGAACACAGTGGAATGAAATTGGAAGTCAACAACAAAGAAATTTTAGAAAATATGCAAGTACCTGAAGACTGAGCAATACATTTTTGATCAAATACTGAGTCACTGAGGAAGTTAGAAGGGAAATTTAAAAATTTCTTGGAACAAATGAAATGGAAGCACTATACTCTAAAACCTATGGGATTCAGCAAAAGCAGTACAAAGAGGAAACTTCATAGCAATGAGCACCTACATTAACAAAATAGAAAGATTTCAAATAAATAAAGCTTAATAATGCATCTCAAAGATTTAAACAAGAGGTCGGGTGTGGTGGCGCACTCTTGTAATCCCAGTACTTTGGGAGGCGGAGACCGGAGGATCTGGGTTCGAGGCCAGCCTCAGCTCTCTCTCGCTCTCTCTCCCTCTCTCTCTCTCGCTCTCTCTCTCTCTCTCTCCTTAGTGAGGCCCTCCGCAACTTCGTGAGACCCAGTTTCAAAATAAAGTATAAAAAAATAGGGCCGGGGGTATAGCGCAGAGGTAGAACGCCCCTGGGTTCAATCCCTGGTACCGCAAAAAAAAAAAAAGATTTAAACAAGAATAAACAAACCCAAAATTTGTCAAACTTATTGTGATTTTATCATGTTTTATTACATATAAGTTTAGGCACATATATATACATATATGTGTGTGTGTGTGTGTGTGTGTGCGTGCCCTTTGAACTGGGAAGAAGTCATCAAGAACTTTCTCTTTCCCCAAATCCCTAGCAATTTAATTTTTCAAAAATCCTGTAACAGATTTTCATAAAATACACATTGATGCTGTTTTTATCATGCCTCATTATAAATCTAGTCACTAGAAATTGTTTAAATTTCCTCTTTACTACACAAAAGCTAAATTATTATAGTACTTTAAAATTTAATATTAGTGAGGAAACACCTACTGGTCTTAATTTTTTTCCTAGTCATCTTTTCTAATACTATCCATTGGTAGTTGTAAAATATGAACTGGATGGGGACAAAGAAGAAAACTTAGGACTAAAAGGCCAGAGAGTAAGTCATATCTTTTTTTGTACCAAAGAACTATTGTTTCCTGTGATGCCCATGACATTGTTGGTTCACCATAGCAATTAGCTTTCCTCCTCAACAATTGCATTAGGAAAGGCGTCACTTGTACCCCCCATCTCAGCCCTGAATTCCATGCATCCACTACCTCCTTTAAATGCCAGCCTTATGTTGTGAAGTGTCAAAATGACCAGTATGCTGACTGAAGAATGACAAGAAAGGATGGAAGAGTTGAAAAAACAGCCGGGCGTGGTGGCGCATGCTTGTAATCCCAGTACTTTGGGAGGCGGAGACCAGAGGATCCCAGTTCATGGCCAGCCTCAGCTCTCTCTCTCTCTCTCTCTCTCTCTCTCTCTGTCTCTCTCTCTCTCTCTCTCCTTAGTGAGGTCCTCCGCAACTTCGCGAGACCCGGTTTCAAAATAAAGTATAAAAAATAGGGCCGGGGGTGTAGCGCGGAGGTAGAATGCCCCTGGGTTCGATCCCCAGTACCGCAAAAAAAAAAGTTGAAAAAAATAAACCGTAATTTCATTATTTCAGTCTGGACTTTAAGTTCAGGAAGGCACTGTTAATGTTTCCTGATTTCAGCAAACCACTATTGCAATGTCAGGAACCTGGGATGTAGCTCCATGTTAAGAGCACTTACCTAGTTGCACAAGGCGTTGGGTTCAATACCCAAGACCAACGGGGGGGGGGGGGTTGGAGAATTACAGTGTCATCCTTGAACACTGATAGAGCGATATACATTCCTTTCACAAGGCTATACATTTTTTAAATTTTGAAATAGTTAGGAAAACATCAAAGGTGTTGACTGATTTAAGAAAGAGAAGCACTGTGGTATCTTTACAAGAGTCAAAGTGCCAACTGCCCTACATAGTGAATACATTTTCTTCAGCTAGCCTATGGAAACTAACTTGTACTTTGTGGTAGAGAAAATGAGGAAGAAAGAAGAAAAAAAAAACATACCCATTGGTTGCCAGGGTAACTGTATCCTGATTGGAAAAGAGATGGTCATGGGGTCCCATATAATTGATGTAAACCAGCCTGTAGCTGTATTTTTTTTTTCCTCTCACCTCCTTGGAAACAAGGGGAAGACAAAGTCAAAGAAGGACAAGAATCTTATTATTTGAGGCAGACCACAGAGCAGAGCATAATGTGCAATAGGAGTTCAAGCATTCTTTATGAAGAATTGTATGGATAGGTAAAGCAATATGATAATACCTTATATACCAGAATAAGCACACTGCACTTTACAAACATTCCCAAGCCTCTCCTACTCCTGCAGCCTTCCACATTATTAAATTACCATCTCTCTAAAGCTCTGCTACCTGGTGTGCTTCAAAGTGAAGTCATTGCTCATTTTCTCATATTTTTTCATATTTTCCTCTTTTCCATTCCCACTCCCCTTTGCCACACCCCAGGGCTTGCTTCATCAATTCAAATTTGGATTTTGGCAACAGATTGCTGGCCGGTTTTCCTGATCTCTGTCTCCTTTCCATCTCAACAGTAATCTTCCTCCTCCATTTCCATTAGGTTTAAATTAAATTAGGTAACATATATAAAGAATGCAGCACCGTGCCTGGGTTGAATAAATGTTAGTTATTACTTTTATTATTCAATTTAGCAAACATATCAAACAACATTTCCTATAATAGGACCAGTCAGTCCTTTGAATATATGTACAGTCATGTACCACATAACGATTTTTTTTTTTTGGTCAACCATGGGCCACATAAACAATGGTGGTTTCATAAGATCATAATGGAGCTGGAAATTGCCGTTGCCTGGTGACATTGTAGCTGATTTTACATTGTAGTGCAATACAGTGCACATGTGTTTGCGGTAATACTGGTGTCACCAAACCTACTGTGCTTTCAGAGGTATAAATTTATAGCACATGCAATTAGTTGCAGTACATAATACTTGATGATGCCAATAAATGACTATTTTATTGGCTTATGTATTTACCATACTTTTTATTGTTATTTTAGAATATAGTCTTTGTGTGTGTGTGTGTGTGTGTGTGTGTGTGTGTGTGTGTGTGTGTGGTACTGGGGATTAAACCCAGGGGCATTCTACCTCTGAGCTACACCTCCAGCCCTATTTTTATTTTTTTATTTGGAAACAGGGTCTCGTTAAGTTGCTGACAGCCTCATTAAGTTTCTGAGGCTGGCTTCGAACCTGCGATTCTCCTGTCTCATTCTCCTAAGTACTGGGATTGCAGGCATGCGCCATCACGTCTAAAATATACTCTAATTACTAGGAATGTTTACTATAAAACAGAATGCCCTGTTATACAGGTAGCAGCCCCATACATCTCCTGTTTACTACGTCTCCTGATCACATCAAGAGGCCACACCTCTGACGGACCTATTCCATCTAGGTTTATATGAACACACTCCATGTTGTTCACAC
The DNA here is from genome assembly GCA_004027185.1 of Glis glis. Classification (NCBI taxonomy): domain Eukaryota; kingdom Metazoa; phylum Chordata; class Mammalia; order Rodentia; family Gliridae; genus Glis; species Glis glis. The sequence goes on from PVJS01012595.1 coordinate 13,295, forward strand.
ACCTACAGACTGGCCTGACGATGTTTTTCTCAGAAGTTATCCTGTCATTAAGCAATTCATGACTGTAATTGCATTACATACATTACAGGTATGCACACATCACACACACACACACACACACACACACACACACACAAAGAGAGAGAGGATCTCAAAGAAAATCCATTGACTGACCTCAAAGGGCTTGGATCCTCTGAAATGTATGCATCTATATACATATATGTTTTCATTTTTATATATGAACATCCCCCCAATTTAACCCTAACCCCAGCTTCTGTTTCGAACTTTAACTAGAACTCATAGTTCCGATCCTAACCACAGCTCCCAACCCATCTAAGCCTGAATTTGCAACTTTTTTTTTCTTTTGCGGTACTAAGGATTGAACCCAGGGAACGCATTCTACCTCTGAACTACACCCCCAGTCCTATTTTTTATTCTTTATTTTGAAACAGGGTCTCACTAAGTTGCGGAGGGCCTCACTAAGTAGCTGAGTCTAGCCGTGAACCTGCAATCCTCCTGTCTCAGCCTCCCAAGTACTGGGATTATAAGAGTGCGCCACCACGCCCGACTCCAACTTTGCATCTTGAATCCCAAGTGGCTTCCAGCTTTAAGTCAATAGAGTTCTGCCCTCTGTGCTCCAGCTTCCCCACCTCTGCGACCTGACCTCAGCCTCCTGTCATACCCCACTCTCCTCTCCTGTGTTCAGTGCCTCAGCCCAGCCTGCAATGGGTCCCTCTGCCAGCTCCATCTCTTCACACCCATTCTGTTTTGGGAGGCTGAGCCCAAGTGCCACCTTCACAGGGACATTTCTCTGGCTTCAGTCCACACCAAGTTTGATATTTCTCTTTTGTCTGAGAGAAACTCACCACCCAGGTTAGGAGTTGTTATAATTTATACACTGTTGAGAGAGAGGGCATGGGACACTTTCTAAATAACCAAACTAGACTAAACTATTAGGACTTAGGTGTAATAAAGTGAGTAAAGACAGAAGAATAAGAATAACTAGGGGGGATCACTTGTGTAAAACTTCATAAAGTCACTTACGACTTAATTAATTAGTAGTTAGACTGGGCTAGAGAGAACTCACTGGATAGGGAACTCTGCATGGAATCAAATAGCCAAGAAGCATTGGAAGTTTTTTATGTGCCAAGAAAACTTTTTACCTACATGGTGTCATGTTACGTTTGTGGCATCTTCATGCTATACACTTTTACACTACTTTTATACCAATTTATGAGATGAGAAAGCTGAGTCTTAAGGAGTATCTTAAGCAATATCATACATTTAGTAGGTGGAGGAGTCAGGACTAAAACCTGAGGTTGCTTGTATCTGTGGTGTGAACCCTAGATCTTGTTTATATACTGCTCTGGGATATACAAATGGTAGCAACACTGCCTTCTTGTATTTATTTATTTATTTTAGTACTGGGGAATGAACTAAGCGGCATTCTACCTCTGAGCCAGCCCCCCAACCCTTTTTATTTTTTTATTTTGAGACAGGGTCTCATTAAGTTGCTGAGGGTCTCACTAAGTTGCTGAGGCTGGCCTCAAATCTGCAAACCTCCTGTCTCAGTTTCCCAAGTACCGGGATTACAGAAGTGTGCCACCATGCCTGGCTTTACAATGATGCCTTCTATTCATAAATTGGCTTTACTATAATCTCAACCATTGATCCTCTTAATTGTCCTAGCCACCTTCGTGAAGAGATGTTTAATTGAAACAGAGATGTCCTCAGCCTCTTGACAAGAGCTGCCCTGCCTGATTCGTATCAACTTTGGTGATAGGTTCATGCCATTTGTCCCCCATAGAAACCCTTTGTCACCTTCTATTATCCTGAATTTCATTCCCTAGTAAGTAGGGACACCTCTTTCTTACTGTTTTGATTTTATAGTATTTTGCTTCTATGGAGGATTTCTGTTAAGTTCACTGATTTCTCATCTAATTGATCTGCATGGAGAGAAAGATCCAAAGGGATTACTGTGGTTCCACAATTCCAAATAAAGCCCAGATCAACCTAGAAAACGTCACGATTCATGGAATGTACTAATTGTCATGAAATCCTCAGTGCTTGGCGGTAATATTACAAATTAAAAAAAAAAACAACTTTGAAATCTTCAAATGAAACCTGAAGAAAATAGAGGAGGCTATCTCTGGGAAAGATTATAAAAAGGCAGGAAGAGAACTTTTTGTGTGTTTGTTTTATTTTTATTACATACACGACTAGGCGGGAAATATCACCCTTTGAGCTGGGATAAAGGCATCCAGAACTTTCCCTGTTTCCACAGCCTTCAAGGAGAGATAGGGAACAGAAAGGGTTCGCCTGGCAGAGAGGACTATTTTACTATTGACACTACTTAGAATTGCTGGTGCATACCCAAACCTATTTTTTAGGAACATTTACTACTGTTTTAAAACCCTCTACAAATAATGAACCCCTAGACTGCCCACACAATAGAGGTCCACTCTTCTCAAATTCCCCTTTCCATACTTCACTGCCCATTAAATTCCGGAAGTCAGGACCTTAATGTCCAGTCCCATAATGGATCGAGCAAGCAAGTCCACATCTTCTGGATGATACAGGAGAAGCCAAGGTAGACACATGTGGCAACAGAAAGGACCCAGCATGGCTAACAATGTAAAGGTATATTGATTTTGAAAAGCATATATATATATTATATATATATATATGCTTTTCAAAATCAATATACATATTGATCAATATATAAAATCATATATATTGATTTTGAAAAGCAGTTTTAGAAATAATTTCCGATTGTTATTTCTTAAGTAAATATCCTAAGATTCTAGTCTTTCCTTGAAAGTCACACCATTATTGGGCTAGGTATATTGCTCAGTGGTAGAGCGCTTGCCCTGCGTGTGCAAAAGTCCTAAGTTTGATTCCCAGCACCATAAAAAATAAATAAATAAATGAAAAAAAATCATTGCATTATTGACTCTGCTTCATTCAAGACCCTGGACTACATGGAACCATCATTGGCAAAGGATAGAAGGCAAAGAACGGTTGTTACAAGAAAAGGTTAATTGTATATTTATCTGAGTAGAGTGATTCAGAGAGTTTAGGGAGAGAGAATGTGAACATAGCGCACCCCTACCCCATGCCCTGTTTCTGATCAAAATTAATGAGTTGTGATCAAGCTGGATAAATGAGTAGCTAACTCATTAATAAAAAAAGTTTTTCACTGTTCCAAGTTGGAAAATGAATCTACTTAAAGTACACCAGCACTCTCCAAGAAACTGTCAGCAGGGATTATGGGGACGGCCTCTCAAGACTTGACCCATTGCCCGGCAGTCCACAGATGACCTTGATCTCCCTGGTAAAACAATATCTATAAATAATGCATTAAGCATTTTCACATGTGGGCCGAGTAACAGTCTTCATATTTGCTCATGAATTCAGGCTGCCTCTTAGGAGGCTGCTGCAGCTTTCTGTGTAGTAACCTTTAAAAGGTGATTACATGCCTTCCTTTAAAATGAGAGTGTGGTGCCTGTGAATTCCAATATCGAGCCCAGGGCTGTGAACGGTGAGAGTAGAAAGCCTCACGGTCCTGTAGCATCGAGTTAAATGTTTGATATTTGCATTTCACGTTCTCACTTACTCTATATGCAACAGGAATGATTGCCTATCAGAGGAGAGCCGTCTTTTGCACACCCCCCTCAGATGGGTTCTCACGTGGGGCTTTCTGGGGGTCTGGATGAGCAGCCCAAGAGGATTTCACAGAAACAGAATTTGTCCCTTTCCAATTCCCCAGATGATCTCTAGATTTCCACAAACACCGGGACAAGGGGTCCCCCTCTTGCACCAGGATATTTGGACTTGCTTTGGTTTTCCTTCTAATCATTCTACTCACAGTTAATGGGCAATATACATAGGGCTCTGAGCTTGCATCTGACTGTCTGCGTCTAGAAAATCCAGATTAATGTAGCATAAAAGCGTAGCCAATCTGCTGGAAGAAGCCCAGGATTTGAGGAAACATAAGCAACTGGCATGGTTGAATTCCTTTTATATTTTTTTTTCCTCAGAAATACATTTTTATCTTCTCACTTAAGCTTAGACTCTGGGCCCCAACAAATCTCCTTTTGTAATTAAACTATGTCTGAAAAACAAGAATAACAAACAAAGAAACAAACCAGATACTCTCCCTCCCCAAGAAAAAAATAAGACCCCACCATGCCTTGAGTTTTTGATATCATTTGACATAGATTTTTTCTGTACCAGTTTTAATTGTATATCAGCTTTTCTGAATGAACCCTGTACAAAATAAAGGGATTTTTATTTGCATGTTTTATTCCATATTGCTTTGGACAAGAAAAGATTATGTGTGGTGAGGAAGGGGGAGGGGGCGACATAAAAAGGACTCCCAAGCTGGCGTATTACTGCCATCTAGTGCAAAGCTCAGTCACCCAGAGGGGACAGGCACAGCCTCTGTGAGCCAGTCCAGTCCGAATCTGCACAGGGTGTGTGTGGTGGGGGCAGAAAGCACTTCTCAGAAGAAATATCCGCCACACTCGTGCACTCGCCAAGTAATGAATTATTTCGCTACAGAAGCATTCGTATGTGGTCAAACAATACCAAGCAGTCTACTTCTTCCAGCAAAAATGGAAAAAACCCCAAGCCAATTCTAAAAGCGAGCTCTTTATGAGAAGGCACGTTCCAACTGTAAAGGTTGTTAAACAGCAGGGATGATTTATTCAAGGGAGGGATGTCTCCATCCTTTGAAAACAGTCCAGATAGCCATATGTCCACTGCCTTCGGTAAGGACGGTCACGTTTGCGCAGAGGAGCAGACAGCTTTGATGGCATCTTAGTTTCTTTTCAAGCCTGTGATTACATGCAGTGAAAAGAATATTTGCCACTCATGTCCCTAATATGTCTGTTGCTGATAGAAATATTATGTTGCTGAAGACTCACTGTATAGGATTCTGAAAGTTAAACCCAACCACAAAACACGAGGCAAGATACGTGAAACCCCGGTGGCCAAATATTCTTATTTATTTTTGCTTCACCTGGCACAAATGCACACAAAAAAGGATGGGACAATGTCTTCCTTCTGGAACCATCCATAGTCCTCCAGGCCTGTCAAAGTTTTGTCCAATTCTGGTTCAAATTAGATCAGGTATTAGCTAGTGCCTCTGTGGCTGATATCCAGCACGGATTCTCCTACTCACCACAGTGCAATTCTTCTATTCTGTATTTCACTAACTACCTCCCACCACCCGGCTCATATCCACGCACATCCCTCCATCCCGCTGAGGCGTGTGACCTTATAAGTTAAAGATGGTGGTGCCCTGGTTCTATTAGAAAGCGATGACTTTCAAAGCTCAAAAGGCAGAGACCTGCAGGGATAATGAGAGCTAATTTGGAGAATCATAGTGTAAAATCTAAGCTCAGAGGAATTTGAAGTCATTACCTATGTCAAAGTAACCTAGCACTGGAAGCTATTTGTGGTGGTTTCAAAAGTGACCTGTAGCTCCAGGTATCTTAAATGAAAAATTCACTTCTGTCCCTCCCTGGGCCCAGATGCACTGAGGAGAGATGTGTTGCCAGCCCTGTTCCTTGAGGAGAAAATGCATCTGGGAGGAAGTGCTGCCATCATAGCTCGACAGGCAGGCTCTCCAGCTCCTCAGGGAACTTCAGGATAAAATGGATGGATGGGGGTGTCTATTAGAACCTTCCTCAGCCATCTGTGTTTGAGAGGGGAATCGGGGTGCGTTTTCTGCTGTCCTATCTTTTGCTTGTGAACCAGGAAAGCAGTCAAGGTAGGTTGACCCATATTTGATAGCATGGATCAAAATTGAGGGCCAGGCTTAATGGTTTTGAACAGGATTTACAAGTAGGTTCTAAAGACTCTGTTCCCTTTTATCGGACAAGGAAAGGGAAGAACAATTAGAACCATGAGTCTTAGGACCTTTGTTACATTCAATGTGAGATACAGTCAAAACACAAATGTAAAGGCAGACCCATGGGTTCATCATTAAACACAGTTCGGAAGTAAATAACATTTTCATCCTACTTACTGCAGGATTAAAGTCTGCCCGCCTCATTAGGGACTTTAGAATTGAAAAGCGAGCTCCCCTGAGAAAACCTGTGTCCCTCTGTCCCTAGCACCAGACCCCAGCTCCCCAGTCTCCTTGCCTCGTTTATCCTGCCGCTCTGTATTTGTCCGTTTGCATCTGACATGAATAATGCGACAACCTGGAGAAAATGCAGCCCTCCGGTAAGGCATTCACCCGGCTTTTCTAGGATTAATCACAGACTAAAACACTAAATAACATACTGATATATTAACTCCATTAAAATCTAATTCAGTGGCAATAACTTTTAGAAAGCCAACAAAGGGCTTATGAAGAACAAAGTGAGAAAAGACCCCCAAAAAAGTAAATCAATGCACTGACGGAGAGTAAATCAGAATTAAAGGCAAGAGTATGAATTAAAGGAGAGCAGGCTACAGTCCCAAGACTAACTACAAACTCATGCATTGTGGCGATGTTTACACTGGAATCCACATATAAATGTATGTGATACTGGTGCATCCTTCAGCTGGCCAGAGGCTTGCAAATGTTCAGATGCCCAATTCAAAATAGGGAGAGGATGCAATGTCACCAAAGGGATTTCCTTTCTGCTTTCAAAGACTCCTACCCAAGATTTCAAGTGTGGATGCCCATTGATCCATTCTGTTCAACCCCTCTCCACATAGGTGGAGGGGCAGAGCGGTTTGCTGGGTCTTGCTCATACATGTACTAATGAAACCAGTTCCTCCAGGGAAGGGCCAGAGGGGGTCAACAGCATCATCCCACTTAGAAGTTCCAATCGGAACCTGCAAACAGGAAAGGCAGGGTGGTCGCCAACACCAATAGAAATCATGTTTAAGTAAAGTGAATATAATGTAGAAGAGAGGGCCACATTCGAATCCTCTGCGTGCTTACACCTGTCCCTCCCCAGCTTTCCCCAGTCACTGTCACCTCCACAGCCTCAACCACTCAGGCCAGGGACCTGGGAGTCATTCTCGGCATTTCATCCTGCTTTACCTGACAGGTCCCACCTGTCTCCAAACAGTGCTGATTTAATTTCAAAATGGCATCTCGAGTGTGACAACTTTTGTGGCTCTCTTGGCCACCGCTGAGGCCAGGACCAGGCTCATGATGCCTCATTAAACGTTGCCCCCTTGCTTGCCTTCCTGCTTCTAATCTTGTTTATGGTCAGCTTGCCACACTCAGCAAGGGTGATTGTTAAAAAAATGTAAATCACATTGTGTCACCTCCCTCTTAAAATCCTCCAAATGCAGCCTTCAAATCAAAGCCAGGGCTCGCCAAGTTCCTCAGGGGCTCATGATCCAGTTACACCTAGCTCTGTCCTTCTCTCCAGCCAGTCTGGTTGCTTACATGGGTACACTGGCTATTTTGTATTACGCCCAGTGCAGCAACATTCAGGGGCAAATGATTGGCTCGTGAGGGCTCTGACTTCACAGTGAATTCATCCATTTGATAGATTAGTATTTTTTTTTTTTTTTGCGGTACCGGGGATTGAACCCAGGGGCATTCTACCTCCGCGCTACGCCCCCAGCCCTATTTTTTATACTTTATTTTGAAACCAGGTCTCACGAAGTTGCGGAGGGCCTCACTAAGTAGAGAGAGAGAGAGAGAGAGAGAGAGACAGGGAGAGAGACAGCAAGAGAGCTGAGGCTGGCCAGGAACCCGGATCCTCCGGTCTCCGCCTCCCAAAGTACTGGGATTACAAGCGTGTGCCACCATGCCCGGCTGGATTAGTAATTTGAATGGACTACTGGGTGTTGACTGTAGGTAGGTAGGGTGTAGCTGGGGTGGGTGGGTCACTGGAGACGTGGCCTCAGAGACTATATCTGACACTGGCTCCTGTCTGTCTGTCTGTCTGTCTGTCTGTCTCTCTCTCTCTCTCTCTCTCTCTCTGCTTCCTGGCTGCCATGAGCAAAACAGCTTTCCTACACCATCCCATTCCGCCATGAGATTTCTGCCTCATACCCCACCAACCATGGACCGAATCCATCTATATCATTAGGTGCCCCTGATATAGGCTCCTGAACTCTGCGTCTGGTTAAGGACTAATCATAGCAAAAAAGATGACTTCACCTCTCTCTTAATAATGCCTTTAAACACAACATACACTTATAGAACAGCTGGAGAGGGGCCGAGTTCACTGGCTTAGTAGAGCTGTTAAGGCTGGAGATACAAGATAACTATCATATGCACTAATCACCACCTATGCCTAACCTATATTACAAATTCAGAAAAAACCCAAGAGTTTGACCAGAACTCTTAGTGTGTGTGTGTGTGTGTGTGTGTGTGTGTTACTAGGGATTGAATCCAGGGACATTCTACCTCTGAGCTACACTCCCAGCCCTATTTTATTTTTTATTTTGAAACAAGGTCTCACTAAGTTGCAGGGGGCCTTGCCAAGTTGCTGAAGCTGGCCTCAACCCTGAGATGTTCCTGCCTCAGTCTCACAAGTACTGGGATTATAGGAGGGCACCAGCACTCCCGTCTTTCTGATTCCTAATTTGACACTGTTCCCATTCTTCATGCCACAAAATGAAAAGTCCAAAAACCCTTTCCCTTGTCTACTCTTTTTAATTTCTGAGACAAAGGCATCAAAGTGTAATTTCAACTGGTGCTTGGTATGGTGGAAATCACTTCGGAGGTCTCCCCCATGAACTGAGTATTGTGCTTCAAATTCAGTCAAACCCAAGGAAATTCTCTTGCCAAGGTTCTCTTTTGTTGGTGTATCAAGTGGCACTCGCTTTCCAAGTCTGTTCCAGATACATCCCCCAGTGAAGGCAGAAAACAATGGTAAGACGGTGTACCCAATCTAGCCACACAGGTAGTGCAATACCAATACACTCTGATTCGTTTTTCATGCTTAATCTAGCTTTTAGGGTTTTCAAATGCAGTGACTTCTCTTTGTTCTCAGCAGTTGCGGGTGTGCATAGAATAGGTATAGCATTAAGGATGGCTGTCATAAGTTTCTTTTGTCACCTGCATAGAATCTTTGGGACATCAAGGTTTCTTTCTGAGCCCTGGGAGGTGTCTCCTCTCTCAAGGGAAGCACATCAAAGACAAAAGCCCCCTCCTCCACAAATAATCAAAGAAATCAGCATATGAGCAGAACATGAAGCAGGGACGTGAGATGCTGATCAATGCATTAGTCACATGCTTGTTTTGGGGGCGCCTGATGCTGCTCAATGCATTAGTCACACGCTTGTTTAGGGGCGCCTGGTCTCTCCTGTGGCTAGTTTCTGCAAGGTTGACTAAAAGGAAAGGTGACATGGGAGTGTGTCTTGGCCTGTCCCATTCATCAACCTTCCATTGCATTGTGGAAAAGCAGAGTTCTCTTTCACCACTCCCTCCTCTTCTGTCTTCTTAGCCTACTCGGAAAACAAGAATTTCTTATTATCTTAGAGATCCTAGGTGCCACTTTCTCATAATGTTTTGTCTGCTAGAATCTGATTGAAAAGTGCTCCTGTTCCTCCTCCCATCCTCTCCCCCAGAGAACCAGCAGACTTGACACTTTCTTGACATTTCTAAACAACTCGGGCTTTTCCTTCCAAACCCCAGTTGCTCTCTAAACCTTTTAATCCTGTAGAATGCAAACTAATCTACTGAGAGAAAGGCACCAGGCCTGGCCTGGCAGCTGGAGCTAGGAATGTCAGAGTGGGGAAGATGATAAATTCACCTGCCACGGAGAGAGGGAGAGCCCCGGCTGGCCTCAGCAGCACGATGAGGTTATTTAATGTACAGAGATAGGGAGGACACTTGCCAGTACCCGCTAGTGCAAACCGCATGGAGGTGATTTGTTCAGAACGAGGAATGACAGCTATTAATAATGTGCACAATCTGGACATGGCTGTGTTTGGGAAGGCACGAGATAAGGAGCAGAAACCTGCCTGCATCCCCTTGGAGCACCCTCAGTTTTCCTGTTTGTTCCTGGGGTGGGAAGTCACCAAGGCCTTGTGATCTACACTCTTGCAGCGAGAGGCCAGGATGCCTGCTTCTTGCATGGAAGCAATGGGCTTAAGTTAATATCTGGCTGGTCCAGAAGCAAAAGGGTGTCTTTCTGTCCTCTTGGCCACTCCGTCCTCTTTTATCTTCCTAACCTATTCAGAATAGAAGAATTTCTTAGGATCTTATCTCAGCTTCTCTCTGGTCAGGAGTGGTATGCTAGGCAAAGGGTTGAGTTTAGTTAGTTGGAATTGGAATATCATAAACATTTTTCTACCATCTTTTTTCTTAAGTTAACCATGCCAGGTCTATGACCTAATAAAAATTCTTTCACCTAATTAAGGTATGCACACACTTTTATGGGCATGTGCACATCCGAATGGGTACACACACACACGCACACACGCACACACACACACACACACACACTGCTACCAACTTCTTGTTCTTCCACTTAAAGACAATGTATCTGGAAATGAGAACTGGAAAAAATGGATAAGGAAAAAATGGTAGACGACACAAAGTGCGTGGAGATTTGCAAGTTTGCCTTACCGAAATTTTTCTAAGATTATAAACTCCTCGAAGGCAGAGAAAATGTCCAGTTACTTGGTTTTAAACCAGAAAAAGTGGAGCCACACAGAGTTAGGTAGCTAAGGAATTATTGGATGGCAATGACACTAGTGACAAGATAGTTTAAATTGTTAAACCCAAATGAAATTACGACTGAGGCAATTTAATCATTTTCTTGGAGCAAAATGAGATTAGTTGATAGGTAAATGGAGGATGACAGACTGAATCCCAGGAACTAGACTGTTAGGCACTGCAGGAATATTGAACTTAAATAACAAAACCAACCTTTCCTCTCCCAACAACAGATACAAACCAACTTGCAACTAGACCTTTATGTGAAATCAGAGATTCCAGATCATTCTCCATGTCTTATAATGGGAATATGGCTGTAATTTTATCAATTTTACCTATGTTAAAAATAACATAGCCTAATGGAAATAATGCATTCATTGTTTAAACTGTTGACTTTGTAAGGAACGAATCACAAAAGCACGACCCAATCTTTCTTTCCCTCTCTCTCTTCATGGAAAAATCACAAATATGTCCTCAGGTGCAATTAGTGTAATTGCAAACTATGGTAAAACCTAAATTATAACCTTAAAGAAGCAGATTTTATAGAACATTTAACAATATTAAAAATATTAGCCACAGATAGATTTTCCACTCAATAATTATTTTTCTTTGACATTGCGGTCAATATTTTCAATATGGTAGTCACAAATCTCAAAGAAAATATGTATATGCTACATTATATGTCTGTTCTAAGAAGTCAATGGATCCAGCCAACTAGTCATTGATGTGACTGTAAACTACCATCTGATGAGTGTATGAGCAATTACACCAAAGTCTAGAACCAGCCATTAGTGAGTTTCGATCAATGCCCAAGAGACAGGCAATTGAGCTACTTCTAGAACCTTCCCTGTTTTAGCTCTTTCCAGAGGTAGGTTTTTCTGGGAAGAAAACCATGCAAGGGAGAGAGAAATTCTTGAATATATGAAAACAGACAGAAAGCAATTGTAGGAAAAGATTCATATTGGTCCTCAATCAGCCTTGGTTTTGAGTTTCCGAAAACAGGAAGACTAATCTTGAGAATTAGACACAAAGCATTATCTTATCATATCATTTTATTTCTTGTGAACCAGGAAAGATGAAATACATCACAGGAAGTGCAGGACTCTGCCTTGCAAAGTTCATGAGATAGTCTATGAGAACCCTATTTCCAAAGAATCTGTGAGATTTTTGAGGCATTGTATTAGTTATATAAGACATTAGCTGGAGAAAAATCATAATGTTCATCAAATTCAAAGTAAAGTTAATGGATTACTTGTTAAGCATGCAAACTAAGAACCAAGATGCCCAAACTAAGCACCTAGAATACTACACTAACACCCAGAACACCCAAACTAAGCACCTAAAATACCTAAACTAAGCCCCAATAATACTTAAACTGAGCCATAAATATAAAATTAAACAATATGCTTCAAATCATCATGGTTAACTCAGGTACATCTCTACTGAGACAATATTTAAATATCCAAATCATATATATTAACATTATGTTAATCTGTCTCAGCAATATTATTTAAAAGTTAATCGGCAAAAACATGTATTTCACTCTAGGTCATCTAAATAGCTCAGTAAAGGAAACATTTATTTTTTAAAGAAAAATTTTTCTAAAATCATTAATAGCAATGTATGATCGCCGAGCAAAGGGTGTCTGCAACTTCCACTGAAGGAAAGAGATGTGCTTGAGAGAAACTCAAAACAAACATTAGGAGTAGCAAATACTTATTTTCTTTTCTTTTTTTTTTTTTTTTTGGTACTGGAGGTCGAACCCAGGGGCATTCTACCTTTGAGCTACATACCCGGCTGTTTTTCATTTTTCATTTTGCAACGGTGTCACTGAAGTTGCTAAGGGTCTTGCTAAGTGTAGAGAATGACCTCAAACATGCAATCCTCCTGTCTCAGCCTCCCAAGACCTGGGATTCCAAGTGTATGCCACCAGACCTGGCTAAATACTCACTTTTGATTAGTGAATAAATTACTAATGTTATTTGCGGAATGTGTTTTGGTTTACCTACCTGCTTCTTTACCTTCATATATCATGCAAACACCGGAATTTTTCACTGCGCAGTCACTGAAATGTTTCTGATGGGTGAAATCTTCTGTGAGAAAGAGCAGAGGAAGTACTGGTGTGATGTGGGGCATTAATTGTACAATGCTTTCTGTTTTGGTCACCATTCTCACTGCGGTGACTCAATAAACTCGACCACACATAACAAAGAGGAAGGAAGATTTACTTGTTCATAGTTCTGGAGATTTCAAGAGTTCAGTCTATGTGAGGCCGGGTTCATCAATGGAGCTCAGGGCATGGTGGCAAGAGGCAGAGAGAGGGAGGAGCAGAGCTATTTTCCCATCATGGAGGCCGGAATCAAGCGAGAGAGTGGGAGGAGGAAGGATATATAATCCCCAGGGTCACACCCCCAGTGCCCCTCCTCAGCAACCAAACCCGCCTCCAATGTGGGTGCCTTCTTTCCTTGAGGGCCAGGCAGACATTCGAAATCCAAACCATTACACTTCCTTTCAACCACCTATGACTATACATATAAACTTATTCATATTAAAAATATAACAAATCGTTCCTTATGTAAGATGCAAATGTTTGTTAAGTAGAAGTAACAACAATCCATGTAAACTGAAACTGACAAAAATTTGATCTCACAGTGTCCACTGCTAGCTGGGCATGGTGACATAAGCCTGTAATCCCAGTACTTGGGATGCTGAGACAGGAAGATCACAAGTCTGAGGCCAACCCTTAGCAATGGAGTGAGACTATCAGCAGTTTAGTGAGACCCTGTTTCAAAATAATAAAATAGGGCTGAAAATGTAGCTTAAAGTAGATGCCCCTGGGTTCAATCCCCAGTACCACCCCCCCAACCCCACCCACACACAAAGTGTCCATTGCAATAAGCTAGGATTATATGGTTGTAGTTATAGTGCATTCAGATTCATAAAACATGGACGTGTGAAACCTGAAATTAACCTGAAGTAGGCAATTCTACTGAGCCTGGCATCAGAGTCATTAAGAAAACACATTATCCTTACTAAAACAATCTGTAGGAAATTCATAATTATATAAGATCTGGAACATAATGATAATCCTTTCTGTTTAAGGCACAGGTCAGCAATGCAAAGACCATTTTTCCATTTCCAGATAACACAACAGCAGTGGTAATCATTTGTCTTGGCCATTACCTGACTTCTGACCTGGGGTTATTCATCTTTCACTTGTTCTTCACTCTTGCATAAATCAATACGTCATTTTAATCATATCAGAGACCACTTTCAAGCTTTTATTTAGAGCACCTTCTCATGTTACTTCTCAAGTCCTGCTCCTCATCTGTAGGTGTGTAATCATTTCTCAAGGCACCTTATTAAAATATTCTACCTCGGAGGAGTGTATGGCTAAGGATCCAAAGAGATTTAAGAAAAAGCAATAACATGGGAAGATGCCTTTGATTTAATACTGTGTGAAAAGAGTGGGATTCAACTGGCATGAAGTATAGCACTATTAACATCCTAGGCATGAAAAAAGGAGCTGAAAACACATTAGAAGTGCCGCAGTTGTTGTGCTAAGTTGGTAAAGTTATATAATTTCCTTTTCCTGTATTATGCTTTTCAGTATTGTCAGTTTTTCCTATTTAGTGTCTACTACTTTTACCTATTTACTCCCTTTCTTGAAAAATCAAAAGTATATCATATATTAATTATATATATAGCCATATGTATACACACATATATATTATTTTTACCATAAAGCAATATTGTGCAATATAAAGCTTCAGAATTACTAGTTCCCAGGCAATTTTATTTTCAATCCTAATGAACCTTTTACTTAAAGTAACAGTTTAAGCAGTTGATTTTAAACATCTTGTTAAATTGGAAGAACAACAGAATACTTCATAGAATTCAACAAATGAGAATGAATTAAAAAGCTCAAACTTCCAAACTAAATGTCAGGATTTAAAATGTCTAAATATGTTCTCTATACCAAAGGGTGAAGTGATTAAATAGAATCAACATCTTTAGAGAGTAACTCCGGAGTCATCAGGTTTGAGACAGACGGTCCACTTTGCCACAGAAACAGTTAAGGAGCAAACAAGCAATCACCGCAGCATTATAGAGAGTCTGCTATGTGTTTTAAAATCTATGCTGTTATCACACTAATTCAATATGAAAATCTTCCCAATTAGCCATTCCAGTAAAATGGCAAATTAACTAATCTCTTATTGTAGAGAGTGCCATTTTCACTATTTAATAAAACACAAATCCATTACAGCAAATAAGGTTAATGTGAAAAATTCCGTAGAAATTTTAAAAAATGAGACTGTGTAATGTTTTAATGACTCCTCCTAAAAAAATAGGTCACTTTAGCTCTGTGGTATCATTGCTCTGAAACTCGTCCAGGAAGAAATATGGCATAATAACACCCCAAACATAAAAACAAACACTAATTTGTGAATTCATTTAGACTCATAAACTTTCACGTATATACTTAGGGAAAAAAATTTCTTCAAAAACAAGAAATGTTGCTCACGGTTCAGGATGCAGGAGAGAGGATGGAAAGATTGTCTCCTGTGTATTGAGGTGATTATACAACAAATGTCTCCATCCTCTTCCTGGGACCCCAGTCATCTTATTATCTTGTCATCTGTTATAGACTCTCATAAATATGGAAAACATATCAGTGTTTCCAAAGATTTCGGGATGAGTATGGTTGAATATATATATTTTTTCTGGGGATCTGGATATATAGTAGTCAGTCAACTACTTACTGAATACTGGAAGAGTACCTTTAAAGTACAAGGGTTTTTTAGGGTAGCAAATACACTACAGTGGCAAACACATAATACCATGCAGCTGTTAATGCCCACAGAACCTTGCTATACAATGAACCAATAAAAAGAACCAGGGATCCTGGGAGAAATTAATGATTCTAGGAATGGGATGGAGAATATACAAGATGAACCTTAAGCCTTATGATGTAGTGCCAGAAATTAAGAAGTTCTCAACAGTTACAGTGCAGAGTGGATATCAAAGGGACTTAGGAGCAACTGGAAATTTCTATCAGTTGCCAAAGCTGAAATAATTTGAGCCACAAAATAAATAATATTGTATTATATTATGGCCCAAAGTAAATAGTAAATATTCATGAGTTCATTCTAATATAAACTAATGATAGAAGTCAATGGAGGTGTGTATGCAAAACTCCCATAGGAGAATACTGTGTGTAAATGCCCATCCTTTGAAATACTGGTGCATACGCTTCTCTTTAGCATGTACTTTCAGAGTGAATTCCTTCCAAAGGGACAAAAGGAAGTTTTCAGTGGAAAAACCAAAGAAACACAATTTTAGTCAAGTGAACAAGATTACCATCAACAATGATAAGCCACGTTGGTTACAGGTACTACGGATAGTATGATACAGAGGTAGTACCAAACCATAACCCCCCTAAACATAATCCCAAAACAATTAAACATGAGAAAATTATTGGAAAAATTATTTGAGGGGCATTCTATAAAATACCAGGCTAATAATTCTCAAAACGAGGTAAGTATGAACAATAGAGGGACCTGAGGAGTCATGAGGACAAAATGTCATGTTGTGTCCTGGTCCTGGGACAGAAAGCAGACATTAGAGAAAGAATTGTGATATCTGAATAGCACATGGACTTAGTTATAACAATATATCAACCTTGGCTCACTGGTTGTGACAAATGTACCACAGTCACCACAGAGGAAACTGGTGGGTGGTATATAGGAAGTCTATAATATTCTTGTAACACAACTTAAAAAAAAATCAGTAGGGAGTGGGGCTTGGTGGCGTATGCCTGTAATCCCCATACTGGGGAGGCTAAGACAGAAGGATCACAGGTTCACAGCCAGCTTTAGCAACTTAGCAAGGCCCTCTGCAACCAAAAGAGACTCTGTTTCAAAACAAAACAAAAAAAATAAAATAAAATAGGGCTGGAGGTGTAACTGAGAGGTAGAATGCCCCTGGGTTCAATTCCCAGTACCAAGAAAAAACAAAAACAAAGAACAATAGGCTCAGTTGCCTCATTTTTATCCCTTTGATTTTTAGAAGACATCACATCTCAATTCACCCAATGGGGCAAGCTATATTAGTTTGATGTTGATATTTTATTTTTTCTTGGCATCTGGGTATATAGTAGTAGTAGGCAGTCAATAACTATTTACAATACTGGAAGAGTGTCTTTAAATTTTCATACAAAACTACTGTTGTAAAGGCAAAAACCCACAAGCATGAACAAAATGGGATTTCTTCATCATTCCATTTATTTAACAGCATCCTTTAAGGTTCTGCTTATTTGCAAAGAGCAGAACAAAATCCATCATCACTAATTTTGCATGACATAGCACCGAGGGCAGAAACCATGTTTTCTCACAAAACTTTTCATTTGGTCCCATCAGAATCTCAATAAAAGGCACGGACCATTTTAAAATGGGAGAGAGAAAAAGAGTAATATGAGCGAATTTACAAAACTGCTGAGTTGAAGGGTTACTGAAGGCCCTTCAATTACAAAATTAATCCTGGGGTAAAAGAGAATTCCAGATGCTGGATCTCACATCAGAGGAATTTCTTTTTCCTGTGAGTCTAACCTGCCAGCAACATGTGGCTCTTTTAACCGAGAGGACTCAAGTTGGCTGGGGGTGAGCATAGGAGTTTCATCTCTATCAGCAAAGTCCTAATTTGCAAGAGGTCTTAAATAATTAGGATTTTAGAGCATCTAATCACAGACTCATTGAATAGTTCAAGTTGGGAATCTCCAAGACACATCCCAGGAACATTTGTCCCACTGTTCCATATGAATGACAATAATCACATAGTGCTCACATTAGAGAACACTGGTAAGTTCATTAAGAGACTCTATTGAGGTGCTCTGGAAAAAGTTAGAAAATAAAACTGAAAATGGCCTCTCATACTTTTCATCTGTAATAAAATGCAGCCGGATTGCCCTTTGACAGGGGCAAGAATAAGGAGCCATGACCTCTTTGTATCAGCCATGATGTTAGAAGAGCGTGTTCCCATTTTAAATGTGGGGATCTAGCTGCGTTCTTTTCTCTCGTAGCTCACATCTCTTTTGTCATCGTTTCCATTCTGAGAACAGGATATCTACAGAATAGAAACAAGTACGAAAGGCAGTTTCCTGAATGCATTAGAAAAGTCCCCATGTATATGGTGCATTGTATTTTCATTTCCCAGTTATACACTTAAGATGCTTCTATTTAAACATTTTATAGCTTCCTCTTTCAAAGCCCTCTCTGTTTTCGTTGTTAAGTACCCTGAAGCCCAGCTATTACATTAAAGTTGAGTGTAATTAGACCTTTCAGATTGCAAAGGCTGCTGGACTCTTTCAACTTCATCATAGAAATGTACAGTAAAATCTTTTTCCTCTCTGTGGTGAAAATAGCAGTTATCTTCAAGAAAAAAAAAAAAAGAAAGAAAGAAAAGACATGGATCATCCCACCTCAATTTAAGCAGGAGGCCCAGGTAGCTGACCTGACTTCCTTGTCTTTCTGTGTAAAAAGCAAGGTGGATTTCAAATTTAGAGGCAGTAACAGAAAGTGGGGGATGTGGAGAGACAGAGCGCTGTTACTGCTTTTAAACCCTTAAATACACCAAATCGAAAATGCCTTCACATTGAAAGCATGAAAATTGCAGTAACTACTTCAATAAGCAAGTAGTTTAAATATAATTTTTGGCACTATGTATATATTCACAGGGAAAATGAGTTAAGAAAGACAGTGTGCAGTTTTATAAAAAGGAAAGCATAAAATTCTAAATATCCTTGCCAGTGTGTATCCATGAAAGCAATGTCATTTTTAGCAGAAATAAAAAGAATTAACTATTAACTAGGATTTCTTCCGCTCCCTAACCTGCATTCAGATCCAGCTAGCCTTGGGAAAGAGGGTAGAAAAAAAAACATGGTAGCAGAAATTGCTCTCAACAATATCAAATGAAGCGTGTCCGGCTTACAAGCAGGAACAGAAAGAATGGAAGATATAAAACGGGGCGGGGGGATGATTCCAATATGGTTAAATTGGAATGGCTTACATCACCTCTGAATGAGATAAACTCGAAGATGATGCCCTAAAACTGATATGCGGGATAATGAAGAGGAGACACAATGGCTTCCACCCTCACAGAACAGCAGAGCTACTGTAAAGGCCTCTCACCTTTCCCTGAGACCCTGGCTATTACATGGGGGAAAACAATATCACAGGCCAAATTTTGTCTTTACCCAGGGAGACTAATGTAGCCTGTTGATAGACCAGAGTCTCATACAACTGTGTGGTAATTAGCTTCATTACTGTATTGGGCCACAGTATCATTGCAGAGCAGTGACGGATTATCTTTCTCTCCATAATATACTAGATGCCTGACAATCAGGCTTTAAAAGTTCTTCATAATGGTTCCAAAGCAGTGGTGTACTTTAACAGGGCAGGACCACCACTCTATCTAGCCGGATACTTATGAATTCCATACCTTCTCACCTTCTTTGAAATGAAGAATCAAAGTGAGAAAATAAGAAGAGATGAAGTACTGGAGCATGGATGAGTCAAGTAGAAAGAAAAACCCAAGCCGGATGCTACCAGGAATTCCTTACCGACTTTCATCCTCCTCCCCAGAGCTACCCCTCTAGTTCACAAAATTGTTCAGCCAGATACATTTTCATTAAAATAAATCTTACTGGAGCTTGGTTATAGAAGAAGGGGTAAGAAACTCCTCGGTGAAGGCCGGATGGGGGATGAGGGTGAGGAAGGTAGAGCGTTTGGAAGAAAGGGCGTAACAGGAACCAAGCAATAAATGTAGGACAAATAGGAGCAGGTCTCAGACATGAAGGCAAATAATAAAAGTGATCAAGAAGAAAATAAAGCACAGATATGCTAAACAGCAGGGAGATTTTAGAGAAAGTCCCAGCTACATCTTTAAAACTTAAGATTCAGTAGATTGTTTTTGAAATGTAAAATGGCTGGTGTGTATCCGCTTGGTTCAGTCTTCAAACTCTCTTTTTAACTCTTTTCCTTTTAGGTATTGCCCTTTCCATAGCCTCTGAAGTCCTCGGGGAGAATGAAGACCTTAAAGGGCTCTGGTTAAAACTCATGAGCCGATAAGCAGCTTGAGGTCATTTCTACAAATGAGAGCTTTATGAGAATTCCCGCCGCCGCCACCACCACCACCGACCCTTTAATTTTTGGTAAAATCCTTCTCTATTTACAGGACTATCTCTAAAACCACCCAGTCTCTGAAATCTCTGACCCTGCTCCAAAATCCAGGTAGGAGTCCTCTCTCTTTTGCTCCCATCTCTGTGCACTCCGTCTGACTCGCTGGCATGCTTGTACCCTTTTGTGTTTCTGTGGGGTGGGCTAGTAGACTTTGAGCTCCTAGAGCCACTTTATTTACTCAGGGGCTAGCACACTGCCCTGTCTGCAGCATTTATTCTGCAAGTGGGAACCGAAATATCTGAAGTTGTCCTGAATTGATTTAAATAGATTTGAGTTACATTGAGTAGAGCTGAGTTGACTGTATGGAACAGAATTTAAAGAAAAGCTGGGGAAATCAATGACTTGCCTAAGAAAGGGTTTCCGCTCAGGTAGGGAAGAAGTAGGATGGAATTGCGGGAAGCTAAGTTTCTGGAGTTTTTGATTAGCCCAGTGATGAAGCAATTGAGATGACAAGAGAAAAATGGAAGGAATTTTTAAATATCACAAATCTTAACCAGAACCTAAACTTGATTCTGCATTGATAGTTTAAGTTAATAATTGGATATATTTGTATGCATTCTTTTTTAGAGTAAAAACCTCATAGTGAGAACTAAAGTTGATTCTATACATGAAGAATTACAGGTCTTATTATTTGTCAGAGTGGTAGAGGGATGAGAATTCTGTATCAAAATGGGGGAAAGACCAGGAAAAAATAAAAAGGATATTTCATATTACAGTCATGAAATAGAAAACCTGTTTAAATTTACATTTAAGTTGACTTAAACCCAAATTAAAGAACACATAGCAATAATCTTTTCTTCAACTGTATTAATTTAATCTTTTAAAAATATACTTTGCTGAGCGTGGTGGTGCACGCTTGTAATCCCAGTACTTGGGAGGCTGAGACTGGAGGATCTGGGTTCGCGGCCAGCCTCAGCTACTTAGTGAGGCACTCCGCAACTTCGTGAGACCCTGTTTCAAAATAAAGAATAAAAAGTAGGGCTGGGGGTGTAGCTCAGAGGTAGAATGCCCCTGGGTTCAATCCCCGGTACCACCAAGACAAAAAAAGAAAAAATATATATATATACTTTTATTGGTGCCTTGTAATTATACATCATATTGAGGCTCAAAGTGATAGGAACATACATGCACAGCACTTGGTGTGTTTCCCTCCAGATCCCACCCCGCTCCTTCCTCTTCCCCGTACGTGTTATTGAGATTGGTATTGATAACTTTGTATATGTACACAGCATTATTTGAACCGTTGCCTTCATCAAGTCAACCCCCTCCCCTCCCCTAACTCCCCTCTATTGTTCCACTGGAGACTCTCCTCCTTTATCTTTTTTTTTTTTTTTTTTTTTTTTTGCAGTACCGGGGATTGAACCCAGGGCGTTCTACCTCCTCGTTACACCCCCGGCCTTATTTTTTATACTTTATTTTGAAACCAGGTCTCACGAAGTTGTGGAGGGGCCTCACTAAGTAGAAAGAGAGAGAGAGACAGAGAGAGAGACAGAGAGAGAGACAGAGAGAGAGAGAGAGAGCTGAGGCTGGTTGCGAACCCGGATCCTCCGGTCTCCGCCAAAGTACTGGGATTACAAGCGTGCGCCACCACGCCTGGCTCTCCTCCTTTATCTGAAGTCCCTTTTGTTACCCAATTTCTCTCTAGCTCCCATATATGAAAGAAAACATACAGCCATTTCTTTCTAAGACTGGCTAATCTCACTTAGCATAATATTCTCTAGTTCTATCCATATTCCTACCAATGACATAATTTTGTTCTTTTTTATAGCTGAGTAAAATTCCACTGTGTGTATATACCAGAATTTTGTAATCCATTCATCTGTTGATGGACACCTAGGCTGGTTCCATAACTTGGCTATACCACTCTTGGGTATCTTTCCAAAGGAATTGAAGTCAGAATATTAAAGTGATACATGCATATTCATGGTCCATAATCTTTTAAAGGTTGAAGATCATGAAAGACAAAGAAAGTTTGAGGAACTCTTACAGACTGCAAGAGACTAAGGAACAATAACAACTAACCACCAAGTGAAATCTTGGGCAGGATTCTGGAACAGAAAGAGGAACATGAGAAGAAAAATTGGTGAGATTCAAACATAGTAGTCAGTTTAGTTAACAGTACTGGACCAATGTCAATTTTCCAGTTCTGATCATTCCTCTATGATTTTGGAAGATGAGTGAGGGAAATTGTTCGCATCATTTCTGAAACTTTTTTCTGTAAGTTATGATTGAGTTTAAGAGGTCAGAAAATGATCCAGGCATGGTGGTGCATGCCTGTAATCCCAGTATTTGGGAGGCTGAGATAGGAGGATCACAGGTTTGAGGTCAGCCTCAACAACTTAGCAAGACCCTCATCAACTTAGCGAGACCCTGTTTCAAAATAAAAATTTTGCGCACCATGCCCTAACCACAAGAAGATAAGTAGGACAATGCATAATCACTTTTTTTTGGTATGGGTAGAGCTGCCGTTTTGTGTACTGTAAAAAAAGAAGTATCTCTACCAAATGTAATAATACCAAAAATAAATAAATAGAATAAAATTAAAAAATAATGCAAAAGGACTGGAGGTACAGCTCCAGGTAGAATGCCCCTGGGTTCAATCCCCAGTACCAAAAAAAAAAAAAAAAAAAGGTTAAAAAGAAGGCAACCTAACTGAGGGAGATGGGAGGGGGGTAGAGGGAAACACCCTAATGCACAGGATGTAAATACACAAACTTATCAAAGTCAACTACTATGCTGAGCATGAGAAGGAGGGAAGGGGGAAGGAATGGGGATGGGAATTGGGGGAGGGCTAATTGACAGATGTGTGCATGTATACTTCTACCACCCTGAAACCCATCAAGATGTGTGATTACCAAGCACCAATAAATAAAATAAATAAATGTGACTGGACATAAAAAATAGATGGAAAAATACAATTTACATACAGTTGACTTAATTATTACATGCCCACAAATGCTATCAATAAGGTCTCCTTTTTTCCTCCCCCTCTCTTCCTTCCTTCCTTCCTTTTCATCTCCTCCTCCTCCTTCTCCTCCTGTCTCTCTTTTCTTCCTTTCATTGTTATGGGTTCAGAACACTTTCAAAGCCCTCATTAGAAAGAATTTAAAAAAAAATAATTATTTGATTAAATCAGGCCTGGAAATAATTTGTTTCCATTTGACAAATGCAGTCTTTTTCCTCTGGGTCAGGTTTACCCTCACTTTTCAGACTGATGGGGGCAACTGTAATCAATAGCCATTTATTCCTGCTAAGCAGAGGAGAATAGGAAAAATCATAAGAATTGAGAGTGTTGGAGTGGTGACAGGGTTTCAAGAAAGGAAGGAAATAAATACAACTAGTGAATTGTATTTTCAAAAGGTATTTTTGCTGCCATGTTTGTTTATCACAAAAGGAACGATTTGCAATAACGATTTGATAAGCTTTAGGACAAGATCTGATATTCTTTCTGTGGGTGGGTACATTTGTGTTCTGTGGGAAAATGGGAGCAGATACTGAGGTCAATTATCTGTCTATTCATACCCCTGTAACATTTTCCAACTGCCTCACCCCCATCATAGAAAGAGCTCTGTGTATGTCATTACCTCACTGCACACCCAACCTAACCACAAGAAGATAAGCAGGACAATGCATAGTCTTTTTTTTTTAAAGGGGAGATATGCTGTTTTGTGTTCTGTAGAAAAAAAATATATATCTTGCCAAACGGAATATTGCATATGGACTCACATGTCATATCATATAATTACAGGGTAATGCCAGGCTTTTTTCATTAAGACAAACATACTCGATACAGGAATCAACTGATTCAAGACCATTTGCAATCTACTGTGGGGAAGTATCCTGTCGATAACGCAGCACTTGGCCTTGAAAGTCCCTGGACAAATTAAGTTTCCAAATTATCCCCCCCCCAAAGTTAGGAAGTTTAACTATAATGCTCAGTTTTTTCCCAACCTATAAAAGTATGCAATTTTCAGCAAATCTGTTGACTTTGACTCCATGCGAAATGATAGACGTACTCATGTGTTCAATGCTTTCAAAAAAGCTTTTCTTATGTCTGTGATTCAGTTTGTTTTTTTTTCTTTAATCATCATATTGTAGTTGAGAAGTGCTGTTTCTAAATATGCATCTACAGGGTACATATAGACAGTGCATTTACCTAAGTCCTTTGAAGAGTACAAATTACATATTTAGAGCTCTGTTCTTAAATATCAAAAATCACAGCTCATAGTATTTTATCTGAGGGAAGAAAGATTAGCAGAAAAAACTCATATCCACACATAATCTGTAATGTGGGTGTGGATCCTACTACACCCATGAGACACTGGCTAAAGTCATTAAAACTAACTTTATTTTGCAAATTGGAGGCCACTTTTTCAGTCTCTATTTTTAGCACTGTGTTTTACAAGTACCTTGGCTTGAAAATAATAATGTTAAATGGGTGGGCCTTGTTCTTTTCCTGGTCTTTCCCCTGTTCTTACTCCAGGCCCTGATGGTCCGGATTCCCCAGGTTCAGTCTCTGACCCACACTTGCACCGCACTGACTGCTCCTTTTAGGATTTGTACCTGGGCTTGGGTTTACTCAGGTATGGTGTTATAGTTAGATATAAAATGTCCCCCAAAGAGCTCATTTGCTAATATTCAGGGCTGACGTGATTGAGTCATGAGGGTTGCAATCCCAGAAGTGGATAAATCCATTGTAATGGATTTTCCTGGGTGGTACCCGGTTGGCCTGGAAGGTATGGCTGGCAGAGGTGGGTCCCTGGGGGTGCAACCTTGGAGACTATATAAATGGTTCCTCCTCCCCCTGCTCACTCTCTTGCTTCCGGCCTCCATGATGTGAGGAGCACAGCCCATGTGCTCTCCCTCTCTCCACTTCCTGCCTCCATGCCCTGAGATCCGCGGTCCCTGGCCTCACATGGACCGAGCCCTAAACCATAAGAAAATAAATCTCCTTTCCTCTAAGTTATGTGGCCAGATCTTTAGATTATGGCTGCAGGAATGCTGACAGATATATAGGGTAAGGTGACAG
This sequence comes from Glis glis, assembly GCA_004027185.1. Lineage (NCBI taxonomy): Eukaryota > Metazoa > Chordata > Mammalia > Rodentia > Gliridae > Glis > Glis glis. The sequence goes on from PVJS01012595.1 coordinate 38,190, forward strand.
ACACGGGGACCACTGCCTTTAAAGGAAGCATTTATTTCTCACATTCCTGAGAAGAGGGGCACACAGGCCATGCAGGCCACATGGGGAAGCACCAGGCTTGGTCAGGAGACTGCAGAAGTGCAGGGAAAGACCAAGACAGAGTGTCCTGGGAGCTCCCTGGAGAAGGTGCAGCAAGGCGGGTGCAGCTCAGCATGGCAGTTCAAAGAGTTCCAGAGGGCTGCAGGGCAGGGCTGCCCCAGCTGCCTGGCCACTGGCCTGGGGTTGACCTAGGGCAGGGGGGAGAGGGGCTTAGTGTGTGAGCCGAGGTAGGGCATCAGCACAGCAGATGGGCTCTGGGTCTCCATGGAAGCACTTTTGACATTAGCTTGGCCCTGTAACTAACAGATGTCAAATAGATAAATACGGATGCTAATGCACAGCTACAGCACTGATGTTCTGAATTTGAACATTTCAGAGCTCTCCTCTGATGTTGACAGGGAGTACAACAGGAAAATTTATGGAGCCATTTTGTTCTCAACAGAGAAACACATTTTCCTAAGAAATCTATAGTTGGCAGTAAAATTCAAAGAATTTTCTCCTTAACCTGCTATTGGTTTGCCCTTTCTTTTGGGGTTCCACTATTAGGCAGCAGCAGGATAGCACAGAGCTTCGTCACAGCAAAGTGAATATTTGTTTATTAATATGCAGTACCTTTTGCCTTCACCAACGGTACCCAAGGCCCTCCCTCTTACAGAATACATGGGAAGCAAAAGAAATATGGAGAGAGGAGTTTATGCAAATAATACTCACAAGAATCGAAAAGCAGGATGTTATAACACACTCTAAAATCCTCCCAGGACATAATTTTTATGATTTAAGAATCCCCTTCAGAAGAACAAGGAAAATCTTTCCATGTAAAGAATAGTCATGTTTGAAATATTTGAATAAATCTCACAATAATGTATTTCTTTATTAAATGCATTCAATAATGTATTAAAAACTATAGGCATTGGTTTCTGGGCAGTTGCTTTTATTTTTTGGAGTGTAACTAGATTTTATTTTTTATATTAAGGTATATTCCTAGGTACCCAAATGGAATTCTCACTAGCCATAAAGTCCTTGATCTACTATTCCAAATCTTGCCTTTCTTACTCTCCTAGGGAATCTGCCATCCTCTCTCAAGTTCCATGTGTTTAAAATGATTCACTGTAAGGAGCAATGTGTTTTTTAAAAAGTATATAAGGCAAAATCAAGACAGACATATGAACATATAGTAATAAAAACATGGTTGGATAGTCTTACTAGTAAGAGCTTTGTAATATGGCACAGGGAACATGGTAGTAAATTATATTTCCTAGAATCTTAACTCCACTAAGCTTTGAAAATAAGAGAATCAAAGTCCAGCATATATGGAATGCTAAAAATGATGGAAAATATTTCTAATCCTTATTTTAAGATATTTTCATATCACACCATTTTTATTTGAGAGTAAGATAGTCATATGCTTATTAAAACCTCATTTTAAAATATACCCATTTTACCAAAAATCAAATGAACAATTGAAATTATTTTTAAATTCTTTTCTTTTTGTGTATATGTGTGTTGTACTAGGGATTGAACTCAGGGACATTCTACCTTTAAGCTACACTCCCAGCCCTATTTTATTTTTTATTTTGAAACAGGATCTCACTAAGTTGCAGAGGGCCTCGCTAGGTTGTTGAGGCCAACCTGAAACATGTGATCCTCCTGTCTCAGCTTCCTAAGTACTGGGATTACAAGCATGTGCCACCATGCCTGACTTTAAATTCTTAATAGACATCATACGAGTAAGAAAACTAAATGCTCTGTGATGTAGCTATGCAAAGATATTCCTTCTATAAAATTAGGGGGGAAATTTTCTAGACATTGATAATAACAAACCCATTTCAGCAAATAATATGACATTTGTCTATTGATTTCTATAATTTATTACAGGTCCATATAGGTGAGAAATTAAAAAAATATATGATCTAACACTCTCTCCATTCTTCTTTCCCTTTATTTTGCAGATGGATAAACTGAGGAATCTCTGAGGCAGTTGTGAGAGTCACATAGTAAACAAATTCATGAAACTTTATGTTGCAATGTAAAAGATAGAAGAAATATTATTTATGTCGTAGTCTAACAAAATATTTAACTTAAATGTTACAATCAGACCAATTCAGAAGTTTCTAAGATTTTCATAACAATATGAATAATAGTTTTTAAATATTTGTACCTATTAACCAACTGATTTCACTTCTAGGTCAGAATAATTTGTGTTGGCACAGATTTAAATGCTATAATAATTATCACACTGCTATTAATAATAACACAAAATTTAAAACCTAAATGTGAACCTATAGAGGGATGATATTTGCCCTGCATTGATTGAAAAGTGTGTAGCTGTTCTGAAAAAAATGTATTTTCAATGAATATTTAATAAGTTAGATAGGACAGGATAACATTCTTGATGTGATATTATGTGAACAAACCAGCAAATAGCACTGTATTTACATCATAAATCTAACTCAGTGTGTGTATGCAAAAAGAAATGTATTATCAAAAATGGACCAAAGTAAAAATGTTTGCATCTTAATGATGGAATAATTTACTTTGTTCCTTTTTTTGGATTTCTGAAATTTTTCTTTTACAAATACATGTAATCTTTTCAAGCAAGATTATATTTAGAGGGAAAAATTTAGCAGTAACATTTGCATTCAACCAATTAGCATACTCATCATAAACAAAAGATATCTATATGTTGACAAAATTAATAAAATTCCTTACAATTAATAATTTCTGTTTCTATCATGGATTTTACAGTATACTTAGAGATACTAAGTGTGATAGAAGTAATGCATATTCTTAAATATTCTGTAACCCACATCTGTTTTTAATTTTGCCTGAACTGCAGTGCCACATCGCTAAATCTTGAGACCTATAAAATGCTGCAAATAGATTCAAGATTATGAATACAATGTGTGACAAAAAAGAACATTGCAAAGCATATTACAGTGACAAATATGAAAGAATAAGACTCAGAAATAAGACATAGGCTAGTGACTATCTCACATCCATTGGGGTACTACCAAGAAAGAAATGGAAAGGAAGAGAAAGAAGAAAGAAGGAAAGAGAGAAAGAGAAGAAGGAAGGAAGGAAGGAAGGAAGGAAGGAAGGAAGGAAGGAAGGGAGGGAGGGAGGGAGGAAGGAAGGAAGGAAAAATAACCACTGTGGTAAAGATTTGGAGAGACTGGAACTTTCATGCACTACTGGTGAAAATATAAAATGGTACAGCTGCTGACAGTATGGTGATTTCAGAAGAAAAATAAAAACAGAATTGCCATATGATTCAATGATTTTACTTTGGGATACATACCTGAAAGAACTAAAAGAAGAGGTTTGAAGAAACAGTCATGCATTCGTATGCATAGAAGCATTATTCATAATTGCCAAAAGATGGAAGCAGCCCAAGAGAAAGGGACAAGCAAAATGTGGCGCATGAATGCAATTGAATATTATTAAGGCTTGAAAAGGGGGGAAAAAAGAAAAGAAGAGAAAAGAAAAGAAAAGAAAACCACTAGAGACTCTAGCCAGAGCAATAAGGCAAGAGAAGGAAATAAAAGGAGTACAAATAGGAAAAGAGGAGCTGAAACTATCTCTATTTGCAGATGACATGATAGTATACTTAGAGGATCCAGCAAACTCAACCAAAGAGGCTTATAGAACTGATCAATAAATTCAGCAAAGTGTCTGGATACAAAATCAATCTTAAAAAATCAGAAGCTTTTCTGTACACCAACCATAAATCCACTGAAAAAGAAATCCAGAAGACATTTCCACTCACGATATCCCCCAAAACAATAAAATACTTGGGAATAAACCTAACCAAGGAGGCAAAAGACCTCTACAAAGAAAACTATAAAGCATTGAAAAAAGAAATTGAAGAAGATCTTAGAAGATGGAAAGATCTCCCATGCTCTTGGGTAGGCAGAATAAATATCATCAAAATGGCTATTCTTCCAAAAGTGATCTACAGATTCAATACACTACCCATACTACCAATGCAATACTACCAATGTCATTCTTCACTGACATAGAAAAATCTGTCCTTAAATTCATTTGGAACAACAAAAAACCCAGAATAGTCAAATTAGTTCTCAGCAACAAGAACCATGCAGGAGGCATCACAATACCTGACTTCAAACTATACTACAAAGCCATAGTAATAAAAACAGCATGGTATTGGCACAACAGCAGATACATAGACCAATGAAGCAGAATAGAGGACGCTGAAACAAAGCCACATACCTACAGCCAATTGATTTTTGACAAAGGGGCTAAAAACATCCACTGGAAAAAAAGATAGCCTCTTCAACAAATGGTGCTGGCAAAACTGGCTAACCATATGCAGAAAATGGAAATAAACCCCACCTTCTCACTTTGTACAAGAACCAACTCAAGATGGACCAAAGACCTAGAAATCAGACCAGAGACCTTGCAGCTACTTGAAGAGGGCATAGGTCCAACACTTCAACACATAGGCACAAGTAAAGACTTCCTCAACAAGACCCCAAAGGCACAGGAAATTAAAATGAGGATCAATACGTGGGATTGCATTAAACTGAAGAGTGTTTGTGCAGCAAAGAAAACTATCAAGACCCTCAACAGAGAGCCAACAGAATGGGAGAAGATTTTTGCCAGCTCCTCCTCTGATAGAGGATTAATATCTAGAATATACAGAGAACTTAAAAAAATCACCATTAAAAAAAACAAATTACCCAATCAAAAAATGGGCAAGTGAACTAAATAGACACTTCACAGAAGAAGAAATACAAATGGCCCATAAATGTATGAAAAAATGTTCAACATCATTAGCAGTCAGAGAGATGCAAATCAAAATTACCCTGAGATATCACCTAACCCCAATAAGAATGGCAGACATTAAAAACACAATCAACAGCAAATGCTGGTGAGGATGTGGAGAAATAGGAACTCTAATACACTGCTGGTGGAATTGCAAATTAGTGCAACCACTTTGGAAAACAGTGTGGAGGATCCTCAGAAGAATGGGAATGAACCTACCGTATGACCCAGCAATACCACTTCTAGGCATCTACCCAAAAGATCAGAAACCAAACTACCAGACTAATGCATGTGTGTCTATGTGTATAGCTGCACAATTCACAATTGCCAAACTTTGGAACCAGCCAAGGTGTCCATCAACAGATGAATGGATTACAAAACTATGGGATATGTACACAATGGAATTTTATGCAGCCATAAAGAAGAACAAAATTACATCATTTGTAGGGAAATGGAAAGAATTAGAGAACATTATGCTAAGTGAGATTAGTCAGGCACAAAGAGTGAAAAGTCGGATGTTCGCC
>PVJS01012596.1:0-28567 GCA_004027185.1 Glis glis
GGGGCGTTCTACCTTCGTGCTACACCCCTGGCCCTATTTTTTATACTTTATTTTGAAACCAGGTCTCACGAAGTGTGGAGGGCCTCACTAAGTAGAAAGAGAGAGAGACAGGGAGAGAGAGAGAGAGACAGAGAGAGAGAGCTGAGGCTGGCCGCGAACCCGGATCCTCCAGTCTCTGCCTCCCAAAGTACTGGGATTACAAGCATGCACCACCACGCCCAGCAGCATTAATATTTCTTGAAGACTGCTTCAGTTACCACTCTCACTGCTCTGACTCCAAACACCTGATGACCACAACTTAGAGGAAGGAAGAATTGGGTGGGGGCTTAAAGTTGTGGAGGTTTTAGTTCCTGTTAAGCCAGGTTACAACTGTGGCATTCAGGGAATGGCGGTAGGGAACAGAGAGAGAAAGGGCATGGGGTAAGGGACATATATAATCCCCAAGGCCACATCCCCAATGTTCTACCTCCTCTAGCCATACTGTACCTGCCTACAATCACCACCCAATAAATCCATTAATACACCAATGAATCTATCCACTGATAGGATCAAAACCCTCATGTTTCAATGATATCACCTCTGAACATTTTTGCCAATACATGAGCTCTTCTAGGGAACATTCTGTATCCAAACCATAGCAAAGACATTGTTCAAAAACATTTGAGTAAAGAAAGATTAATCATGGGTTTCCTGTTGATTTGTTATAGAATATTTTCCCACACTCATAACAGAAGAATAAAATACTAGGAAACTGTAAGTGAACTTAATGCAACTTCTATTTCTTTCTTTCTTATTTATTTATTTATGTATAGACAGTGTGAAGCCAGAAAAATGATGTAGCTAATAGCCCTGGGGATACTGGGTATTGAACACAGGGTCATTTTACCTTTGAGTTATACCCCCAGCCCTATTTTATTTTTTATTTTGAAACAGGGTATTACTAAATTGTGGAGGGCCTCGCTCTAAGTGGCTGAGGCTGACTGTGAACCTGCGATCCTTCTGTCTCAGCCTCCTAAGTACTGAGATTAAAGGTGTGCATAACCATGCTCAGGCAGTTCTTTTATTTTTCATTTATTTTCTGGTCAAAGTACAAAACTATAGAGAGATTCATTTAGGTAGAAAATTGATGAAAAAAAAATTGAAGACATTGTTCCTTTTATGGACGTGAAAGAAATCAAATTGCATATTTAAAGATTAGGCAAAACAGTTAAATTAGCAAGGGTAGCTCACTTTCTCTCTCTCTCACTCTTTCTCTCTCTCTGTTTTGTATTGTTTTTCTTCTCTTTCCTTCTTTCCCTTGCCATGTTAGTCTATCATCAGTCAGTCAGAAAAGAGTGGCTGAATGTTTGGAAAGACCTCTACCCCCTGCCAGCTACTGTGGGGCACACAGCCATGCAGCCCAGGGTTTTTGCCTCTTGTGTGCACCCCAGTTAGACTGGAGGGGTGAGGGGTAAATACTTCCCTAAATTCTGCATGCAGAGTGCATTAGTTTTAAAGGATTTTCATGGCACTTTCTGGTGGAACTAGGCTAGTCAGTATTCTTTTCTATCAAGATGTGGGTTCTTGACTCTGTCTAGAAGGAAGTCAGCTAACTCGTGTATTTGCATATCTAAAATAAGATTCATTAAAGAATGTATGTTAATGAATAACATCATTAGCACTCAATTTTATATTCTAATTGTTGCTATTCAGGGGTCCACCAGTCAGCAAAGGACAGACATGGCTTATATCTTATTTGAGAGCAAAGGACATTAGATTATTAACATTTAACCACCTTACATCTGCATATTAATTTAAGGGGCACATTACAATAACCATGTTTAACAAAATCATTACTTAAGGACATGGAATTAGATCTATTTTGTATCCAGTGGACCAATATTAAATATTTTAATATTTTTACTCCTGAATACACTATTATGATAATGCCTTAAAATAACTCTAATTCGTATGTATATGAAGTTCCCATTTTGGTGAGTCACTGCAATTAGATCACTAATTAGAATAAAATGGTTGCTCATTGGAAAGAGATTGTACATTAGAATAAATCAATTTCCTCTTATGTGCTTGTAAGAAGTATGATAGACTTTGCTCTCTGAGCTCTAATCTGTATAAGCAATAAAGACATTTATGAACATGGCGAGTCCTATTGAGTAATTCAGTTGTAAGTGATCAGATAAGAAATTATTAAGAAAAAAAAAGGCAGGAAAAATAGGGAAATGACCAGGGTTGAATAGATGATATTGGATGCATAGGGTGGGTAAGATAAAAACCAAAGTGATAATGAGGTGAAGGATGGCGGTAGGCTGGGCTGTCTTTCTAGTTCTTTCTGTGGAACTCTTTATAGATTCTCAAAGGACTGGGTCTGACTTGGAAAACCAGGCTCACAGCACAAACAGGAGATCTGCTCGAGTCTTCCATCTCCATGTGTGTGTCTGGAGTCAACAATTACCAATGAGAGAAACAGCTTATGGGGGAATGATTTCATTTCCCCTCATAGCTCATGAAGGAGCTATACCCCACATAGCAAATATTCTTTCTCGGATTTGACATCAGAAGCTTTCTTTCACACACAGCGCTCCGATTTCCTCTTAGGCTGACCTCTGAAACTGTCTTGCATCCCTAGAAACCACTCTTATCATTTGTCCCTGGCTTCTAATAAAGACTGAGTGAGTAGCTCTTAAGACATGGTCTAAAAATAGAAATCTCCCATTTCGGCAAGAATAAAAATGTACGCAAGTAAGAGGTGTATTCTGGTTTATTTGCAGAACAAAGCCTGCTTGCTTCCTCAGACAAAGCTTTGCATCATTTCAGGAGAATAGTTCAGAGTGAATAAAATGTGAATAAGGTGCAGCAATTGATGAGGAAGGCAAGAAAAAGGGGAAAATGGGAATCATGCCCAGGACTAGGAGAAAATCTGTTTCTTCCTGACCCTGTAGACCAACTGTGGATATTGGATGATACTTAGAATAATATTAAAAACCTTAGAATGCACTAGCATGTGTTTTGTTCTTTGGAGTTGTAGACATGGAAAGAAAATTTTACTTAGTATTCTTAACATCAATTGTTTAAAAGAAACACAAAGCAAAATCTGCTCATGTACTACTACTTTTTAAAAAATCTCTAGGTTCCTCATTGTTTCATTTCTTTTTCTGTGTTTATCCCAACTTAGCATAGATGAATTAGTAAATATTTTACAAATTTGTTTATCTGTTAATTATATCTGGGCCCGGCAATAGAATCTATGAGGTTGACCTTGATGCTGCATTTTAAGTCAGTCTAGAAAGAAACAAAGAAAGAGAGGAGGAGGGAGGGAAGGCAGATGTCAAAAGAATTATTGTTTAGGTAATATTCAATTATATAAGAAACCTCATGTCCTACACAAACCCAGAATAAAATCCCATGTCCAAATTTAGTGATTTTCAAGTAGTTACCATGGAGTACTGTGGGAGAAAATAAAAATTTTACTTAATGAGACCAATCTTTCATTAAGTTCAAAAGGTCTTCAAACAGCCGGGCGTGGTGGTACACGCTTGTAATCCCAGTACTTGGGAGGCTGAGACAGGAGGATAGTGGGTTCTTGTCCAGACTCAGATACTCAGTGAGGCCCTCTGCAACTTAATGAGACCCTGTTTCAAAATAAAGAATGAAAAATAGGGCCAGGGGTGTAGCTCAGAGGTAGAATGTCCCTGGGTTCAATTCCCAGTGCCAAAAAAATAAAAATAAAAATAAAATAAAATAGGGCTGGGAGTATAGCTCAGAGGAAGAACCCCCTGGATTCAATCCCCAGTACCATACACACACACACAAAGATCCAAGCCAGGTGTGGTGGCGCATGCTTGTAATCCCAGTACTTGGGAGGCTGAGACAGGAGGATCACAGTTCAAGGCCACACTCAGCTACTTAGGCCCTTCACAACTTAGTGAGACCTTGTTTCAAAATAAAGAATAAAAAATAGGGCTGGGGGTGTAACTCGGAGGTACAATGCCCCTGGGTTCAATCCTCAGTACCAAAAAAAAAGTCTTCAGTCATAACTTAGTCTCTCTAACTTTGATTGCAAAAGATTAGACATTTAGCCAGACTAAACCTTCCCTCTCTTGGCTAGTTTCCTACCATTGTGATCACTAAATGTGTGAGAAGTCAGAAGACTGTAGTACCTAGTGTATCTTCAGCCCTCTTTCCTGGATTAGCACAAAGACTCTACTGTGATTATTTGTGTGACCCTGAATAAGTTGTATTACGTCTCCATGCTTCAGCTTTCATGTCTGCAAACTTGGATCAGTTTTTACGACTACCACATAAGGTTCCTTATGGGTTGAATCGTGTCCCTGAAAAAGTTCAAGTGTTGGATTCCTCAGTGGGACTGTATTTGGAGATGGGATCTTTACAGAGGCAAACAAGATAAACTGAGGTCATTTGAGCGAACCCTACTCCAACACGCCTGGTTTATAAAAAGAGGAAATTAGGATACGTGCAGAGAGAACTGGTCATGCGAAGACGAGGACAGAGACCTAAGCAAAGCTTTTTTGAATTTTGTTTGTTTGTTTTGGTAGTGGGGATTGAACCCAGGGGCATTCTATCTCCAAGCTACACCCCCAGCCCTTACTTAATTAATTAATTCATTTATTTATTATTTTGAAACCAGAGTCTCACTAAAATTCTGAGGCTGGCCTCAAACCTACGATCTTCCTGTCTCAGCCTCCCAAGAACTATGACTATAGGCATGTGCCACCATGCCCAGCTCCGAGTGCTGCTTTGACAAATCAAGGAACACCAAGGATTGCCAGCCAACCACCAGAAGCTAGGGGAGAGTCTGGAACATTCTTTGTCATAGCCTCAGAAAGAACTAACCATGCAGATGCCCTGACCTTGGACTTACAGGCTCCACAAGTGTGAGATGATAAACTTCTGCTGCTTGTCATAAAGTTTGTGGTGTTTTGTTACAGCAGCCCCAGTAAACTGATGCAGGGTTATGGTGGGGTTTACGGACTGATAAATGTAAGCAATTTAGTAGCATGCCAGGCGCGATATGACAGCCCAGCAGAAGTGAGCTGGCCTCATTGTTTTTATAGGTACATGCCTCTGGTCATTTCAGGTTTTAATGATATGTGTTCTGTGTCTAGTTCCTCAAAATAAAGTAGCTTACTTTAAGTCCACTGACTTTTTTCTGGTGGTTTTCTTAGCAACTGTCATGGGGGAAGGGTTGATTCCTCAACTTGGGATCGACAGGGTCCTTGGCTTATGTGATGGAAAAGAATTTCAGCAGGCATCAATCTGAGGCACAGACAGAATTGTATATAGGAGAGTAGGAAATACACATTCAAGGGAGAATGTGGGTTCATCCCCAATGTGAGAGAAGCCCTTTTGGAAGTGTAGAATCTCTTATTTATAAGGGACTTTCATGAGGGGTGGGCAAGAGGAGGTATGTGAGGATGACCCCAGTCCACTAATCACAAGGTAATTTAGAGTGTGTTGGTCATTTTCCAGGTCCCTATCTTCACTGTCTTATCAGTCATTATCCATTTTGTATAAACTGTTCAAGGACAGCCAATACTGCCTGAGGAGATTGCTCTCTTGAATGGTGCCCAAGGAGGTTTTTCTTGGTATGACCTCTGTTGTCTGATAAAAAGACACCTCCCTAAAGATGGTCCACAGTACTCAGGGTCATTTGTAAATTCCTTAAAATTCACAGGATCCTAAGGGGCCTTGTCACAGGCTTCCATATTAAAGTTAAATTTTTCTTGTTTTCCTTTTCCGTTGTCTCCTTTCTACCTATTTATTTTATTTCTTCTCTCCAAATCACAATATGTTTGATTGCCAGTTTGACAAAACTGGCCAGGGGATGCAACGGGAAAAGATAGAGTTATCTGAAGAGACATCGTCCTAGTTGGCCTGGATCCCAATTTGCTGATCCCATCCCATCCCATTTTTGTGTGTGTGTGTGGTACGGGGGATTGAACGCAGGGGCGTTCTACCTCCGCGCTATGCCCCCGGCCCTATTTTTTATGCTTTATTTTGAAACCGGGTCTTACGAGGTTTCGGAGGGCCTCACTAAGGAGAGAGAGAGAGACAGAGAGAGACAGAGAGAGACAGAGCGAGAGCTGAGGTTGGCCGCGAACCCGGATCCTCCGGTCTCCGCCTCCCAAAGTACTGGGATTACAAGCGTGCGCCACCACGCCCGGCACCCATCCCATCCCATTTGATGTACCATGTTCTTGGGATTTCCCTGACCACTCCATGCAAAGGAAGGTACCAAACAGATGATTCCCTGACACACAAGGGCAAACGCTTGCACACAAGTACACACACCACCATAAATAATGCCAGCCTGATGTATGCTCTTCCTTTGCATGTTAATGAGATCAAATGGGGTAGAAAAATAGAACAGGGAACAACAGTTTCCCTGCCTTCACTACCCAAGGGCCACACAATTCCAGAATTAAAACAGATGATCTGCACACACCTGTAATCCCAGGGTTTGGGAGGATGAGACAGTAGGATTACAGGTTCGAGGCCAGCTTCAGCAACTTAGTGAGGCTCTCAGCAACTTAGTGAGGCCCTGTTTCCAAATAATAAATAAAATTGGGCTAGGTGTGTAGTGCAGAGGTAAAGTGCCCCTGGGTTCAATCCCCAGTACCACACACACACAAAGATGACCTGGGTCTGGTCCCATATTTTTCTACATCAACTACATAGCATGAATGTCAAAGCTGATTTCTAAACTTACCTAAGAACAGAGATTGCTCCAGAAAGGTCTTTCTGTGCACCAGAGTCCCAGCGGCACATCCTGGCTCAGTCACTGAATATTCTATGGCTTCCTCTCTCCATTAACAGTACTGCACTTTCATTAATGGTTATGGACCATTATCTCTGAGTAACTTCCTAGTACTCAGCTGCACATCTCTTACAGGCCAAACACTTCTCTCCAAGCCTTGGGCCTTATTGTTTTGTCTTTGAACTTTTCTTTCCTTACCTCTCCCAGATTCTAACGTACAGATGAAAGAACTCTCCACCACACACAGCTGACACGTTTCAAATGTCTTCCTTAGAGTGAGTGGGAAGATAAATGCCAGCTGAGCCAATGGGGAATTCTGCACAGCAAGGAATTCTTACTTCCCCACCCTCCCATCTCCCCACCCAAACAAATGTGAGAATGACATTCCTGAAGAGGGTTGGGACTAGAGCTCTTTGGAACACCAGCCTTCCTGCAGGATCATCTATGGTCCTGGGGGAAAGTGTCTCCTTCTCCAAATTCTGGAATACTTGTTTAAAATTTTCCAAGGCAGCTTTCTTTTATGAACCCATGTTTAGGCAAAATGTAGCAGGATCAACCCTAACCCTAACCCCATGGCTTCTGTGGCAGCGTGTGAGTCAGTTGGTCTTTGTTTATATTTCTTTTAGAAGCCTGAAATAGGAAGTTATTGTCACAATCCATACAGAATTCCCCCCAAGTACACCTGTGTTATTGAACTCCTACTAGAAATGCTCATTCTCATAGAAGGATGTTACATTTGTATGGTTTAGAGAGTATACCACCATGTACCTTTTTATTATTGATATCAATATTAAATAAATGACATATAGATAGACACTATATCTATATTTATAACATGTGTAGGACACTGTAAATAGCATTTAAGGGATATGGAAAATTGCATTTTCTATTTTAAACACAGGAGACCATTTCAATAATAATTAAATGATACCTAAGTTGCTCAGGTCAAGGTGAGTTCTCAGACACTCAAGTGGTCTTCTCGTTTTGAGTAACATGTCAAATATATATTGAACCCTCAGATATGCCATGGGTTGGGAAGGCAGAAAGTGAATAAAATAGCTTTTGCCTTTCTAGAGTTTGGAAAATGTAGAAAATATAGTACTATATAATGACTATTTAAGGAATGGTTACCAAATAAGTTTGAAACACAAGCCATTTGAGTTTTTTTTTTTTTCCGGACCATTCATAGTTAATATATAAAGGAAGTCATATAGTAAGGGTGGGTACTGTGAGAAGCGCATGTGTAAAAATTCAGCAATAACTTAATTTACCTATTGTTTTTAAATTCACCTTCTATTCTATTCAGTAGGTCTCCTAGAGAGATAAAGTTTAGTTTATAATTGTACATGAATATTTCATATGTGATCATTACTGTACTATTTTGCAAGAAATACTAAAAAAATATTGAAGGAGCAGGAAAAAAAGAAAAATAATTTTGTTTGCAGTTGAAGTGAAAGGCTTTTCAGAGAAGGTAGCTTTTGAGCTGGGCCTTGAAGATTGAAGAGGCTGTAAAATGTAAAGTTCATGGGTGCTGTAGATGGGTATTCTAGAAAAGGCAGGACATTGCTAAGACATGGAACTGTAGATATACAACACATTCAAAGAAAGGCTAGAGTTCTCATGTAGATGGCTATAATAATGGTGAGTTTCTAACCTTCTTTTCCTACCTCTGTCAGATTAATGTTCTGTTTTATGCTCTATTTACTTCTTGCTTAATAAAGAGTCTAATCATATATGAAGGCTAGTGGTGCTGGGTATGATAATGATAGTTCAGTCGGATTCACCATGTATTTGTTGGACAGAACTCTGCTGGACCCTGTGGATAGAGATGAGCAAGATGTTGTGTCTGCCCTTCAGCACCGGATGTCTATTGATAATTTGAAGAGGAAGAGAACGTAGTTTTACTGAAATATTCTGACTTTATTCACAATAAAAAAGAAGGAAAAGAGCCCGGCGTGGTGGCGCACGCTTGTAATCCCAGTACTTGGGAGGCTGAGACCGGACGATCTGGGTTCGCGGCCAGTCTCAGATACTTAGTGAGTCCCTCCGCAATTTCGTGAGACCTGGTTTCAAAATAAAGTATAAAATATAGGGCCGGGGGTGTAGCTCGGAGGTAGAACGCCCCTGGGTTCAATCCCTGGTACCGCAAAAAAAAAAAAAAAGAAGGAAAAGTATAGGGTTAGTTGATCCCTTCCCATAATGACTCTGTTAAGATGAAATTAAATTGATTATCCACAATGTCTTGGATATAAGAATAAAAATATTTTAACATTGGATACAATACTGCAGATTATTTGAGAGACTAGTGAGACCCTGCTCCAACAACAAAGGGCAGAGCCATGACCCTGAAGTTTAAGAGACCCAGCCAGGTCAACCTGGATATTGGAAATGGTGCTCTGGGGGAACTTCTCTGGGCTCCAGCAGGAGATCACAAAATACTTGCTGTCTGCAAAAGTTGGAATCTTGCTTTAGACCTTAGAAGTTTAGATCTGATCACTTGTAGTTCTACTTTTCTTGTTGGTTTCCATTTTTCAATAAACTTGGCAACTTTTTATTGAAGAATAAGCATTTTGCACACAAAAAAGAAATTATAGAAATTCTATAGAGTATCATCTATCTCTGGAAGAGAATCACCTTTCTTTTTTGAAAGAGAGCCAGAACAAAGTATAACATCTAAATCCAATGACAAATTCCTCCGACTTGGGGACAGTTTCAGTTTTTATGACAAGAACACCCCTTTCTAGTGTAGTATCCTTCTGGCTTCCCATAAAGACCTCTGGGATGGTCAAGGCCATTCTGCCTTCATGGGTCCTGAACTCTTAAATTTGCATTCTAAGCACCATGAAAAAGTCAAAAAGTCTGTTTAACTTTACAGTTTCTTTCTGTGCAGATTATTAGCATCTAAGGTGTGCAAACATCAGCAAATGTCTTGAGAAAAATACTGGTGCAATGGCATGGTCCTCTAAATTGTGACAACTTTATCAGAACAAAATCTGGGTGTTTTTTTTTTTCTACCAAGTCCTGTAAGACATCCAAACACTCTGCTTTTGGGTCCCTGCTTTGTATTGCTTGGCTTTTTAGCCTCTAATCCTGAGCCACTTAAGAGTTAGCAAATACCTTCAGGGAAACAGAAGTGTGTAGAATTAGTGACTTATCTCCATAAATATGCTTGCTCTCTCTTTCCTCTTCCCTCCCTCCTTTTGACCCTCTGTATATGGGATCTTGGTCTCTCAAGTTTTGGCTACTCTGGAATTTTCCAATGCCTCCAAATAGATGTATTTACTTATTCAATTATTATAAGGTTTTTGCAGCTTTTCATTGGGAGTATTGATCTGCCTACTCTGCCATAGCCTAATGTGGAATTCCTCTTTCCATATATTTTAGTAGAGCCAAAGTAAAACCAAATGCTGAGACCTAGAGGATGAGTGAAGTACCCTCCTACTTTTTTTCTCCCACTAAAGTCATTTGGGTGCTTGTGGACAAAAGGTGAAGAAATGTTTTCTATTGGTTTGTGATTCCCAAAAGCCACTCCAAATTTGTGTACTATTTAAGAACAAAGTTCACCAATGAACTTTGTAGTATGCAGTAATATTATATCATAGTTGATATGAAGGAAATAGTTTAAAACCTTCTAAAGATTAGTAATTTCTGAAAAGGTTGGGCTTCTTTTGTGTTCAAGTTGTCCAATACCAACAACTATATTTCTGTACAGGTGTGTTAAGCCCCAGAGGGGTCTCAGTAGCTGTTATTACATAATTTTCACACTATCTAAGGGTGTGGCTAGACATATAAATCTGTTACCAAATTGTTATGGGATGTTTAAAGGTGGAATTAAGTCGAGAACTTAGATTTTCCCTCTTTGAACGCTAAGGATTCAAATAAAGGAGAATTGGCAACTGTAATTCCCAACACATGTGTCGGTTTATGTAGGCTTGGTTCGTGCTGGTGTGGGGTTGGATGGTGATGTTGCTGTCCCACCCAATGTGATGCGAAGTCAGATGAGTGGAGGACAGGAGAAGCGGGAACTCCCTTTGCACCAAAGCCATTTAGGTGAAGGCACAAGCTGTGCGCAAGGTGTGTGCCCCTTTGAGCTGATTGAGCTTGTTTGTTTTGACTGTGTGTGTGATGTCCCGTGTCTCTATTACGTTGGTTTCACCTTTAGTGTGCCCTCTAGGGTCATGTCCAAATGGCCATTCCTTGTTATAGTCTGGCAATATACACTCTCTCTTCCTCTCCCTTTGGAATCACTGTTTTCTATTCTTACTAAGGATGCCATAGTCACCCTTTTGTGACAGGATAGGCATTCTTAAACACATTGCTATTTTTATGTATTGAAGACAGTGTCACTACAGCTTATGAAATGCATGCATGCCCTGTGGCGTCATCTACAATCCCGCATGAGGAGGGGAATATGTCATTGGTTGTCTCTTTCCTTGTGGGCAAGCCTGCAGCATGTTTATTCATTGGAGGTAAATGCAAACAGATGCATCTCCGTGCTGCACCTGCAGAAGCTTTCTGAAGCTTTCTTCCAATTTTCACCTTTTTATGTGTGAATTTTGCTTTAAAAAGAGAATAAATGTTAGTGTTTCCCGTACATGGCATTTACACTTCTTTTTAATGTATATGCAATAGGCTTCGTGATGTTTCTAATTCAGCATTTTTTAAAGGACGCTCGGGTTATAATCATGTTGAATCATTTAGTATTCCATAACCAGGCCCTGTAGTATGATAGTGTACTCTAATAGTACCTTGGTTTAATAATAAATGAACTTTGTTAATCTAATCCTGGGTAATTCAGGAAACAGCATGTCTTCTTCTTAATGCTTTTTTCTGATAATGATGGAGATTTATATTGATAAAATTGCTTCCAAGGAAGACGGAGTGCTCCTGATGGCTGTTTTCAATCACTGGAAGGACCTTGGGAGTGTGTGAGCGTCCTCCTGGTGAAGGAAGCAGGCAAGCTGCTGCCAAGGGCAAAGGGTCGGCTGTGCTCAGTTGGAGGATTCTCACCCAGACAACCCAAGGTGGACTATGGGAAGTGGGCACCCAGCATATATGGAAAGGGCCAGAGAGTCTCAGCTTGTCCGGTGCCTCCTTTTAACCAGTGAGTTGATAATTAGCCACTGAATGCCTGTCACATATTGCATAGATTCCTGGGTAATGAGGATAAGCCACGGTTAGGCTCCTATAAATCCTTGCCATTGGAGCGTTTGCATTTCGGTAGGTCAAGTCAGAAGATGTATAAATGACTGCAATGTGTTGTTTGTTCGATGAGAGGTAAGTGTTATGAGGAGGGGAAAATGTAAAAAGAGAATAAAGTCGCAGCTGGGCAAAGGGACTGATTTAACGGGAACCAGGCAGAAGGTCTCAAACAGGAAATAATATTTGACCAAAATATTCAACACAGTGAACTGGGCATGGTGGCGCATGCTTGTAATCCCAGTACTTGGGAGGCTGAGACAGGAGAATGGCAGGTTCAAAGTCAGCTTTGACAACTTAGTGAGACTCTCAGCAACCTAGTGAGACCCTGTTTCCAAATAAGAAATTAAATTGGGCTGGGGGTGTAACTCAGAGGTAGAATGTCTCTGGGCTCCATCCTCAGGAGCAATATATATATGTGTGTGTGTGTGTGTGTGTGTGTGTGTGTGTGTGTGTATTCAACACAATGAATCCATGAGGCAAACATTTCAGACAGAGAGAAGAGGAAGTACAAAGGTTTGAGCCAGAGAGTTCACTGGTAGAGATGTAGTTTCAGAAGCCTCTTGTATTCTGCATTCACTATGCAAACTGTGGGACGTGGGAGCCACGAGACATTTGGAGCAGAGAAGTGATACCATCTGAATACCTTGTTTATACTGTAGGGGCAACAGCTTCTCTGGAGACCAGGTAGGAGGCTCCTGCAATAACCTTGGCAAGAAATAATGGATCTGTCTCCATCACTCTGAACTACATTAGGATGTAAGACTACAATGCACCAATAAAAGTATATTAACTAACTAACTAACTAACTAACTAAATAACTAACTAAATAAATAAATAAATGAGCATCCCAGGTTTAAAAGAAAAAAGGAAGGAAGGAAGGAAGGAAGGAAGGAAGGAAGGAAGGAAGGAAGGAAGGAAATAATGGGTCTGGAACCAGAGTGGTTATAGAGATGATGTTAAGAAGCTATCAGCCCCTGGCCATGTTTTGAGGGTTAAACAGACAGAACTTGCTATGGATTAGCTGCGGTGAGAGAGAAGTCCAGGCAGGCTCCAGCACGTGCTGTCTGAGCAACTGAAAGCTGGGGGCAGGGACAAGGTGTTCAGTGAAGGCAAGGCTGCGGAGCCCATGAAGAGCAATGACAGGGAGTCCTCCAAGTGGAGCTTAATTCTTCCAGACATGCTCACTGTGGCAGAGTTGTTGCCTCAGGAACCCAAAAGAAGTGCTCCCCATTTACTTACAGATGATGTAGAGTCTTAGAAAATCAACTGCCAGGATATGGCAGCCACTCCTTCCTTTGAGGCGGAGCTGGCAGAAAGGGTTCGACCCTGACCCGTTTGGACCACAGCCCGTGGAGACCTGTGCCCTTCCCTGGGTGTTGCTAGGAACGGTGAGTCACTGGCCTGGGGCACTGTGTGGAGAAGGGTGGTGGAAGGCAATGTTGTTCTCGATGAATTTAGGGCGCAGTTCTTTTCCCACAGGTGGGAGAGCCACTCTGCCTACAAAGTCACGTTGGAAGCTACACTTCAGCCTTCTTTGCCCAAAGCAGGTCTGTCAGTGTATTTACACTGGGAAGTATGCACGCTCATTCAACAGCTAGCAGCAAGAATGCTCTCCAATGAGTCCCCTAGAGGGGACAGGAAGGGAAGGACACAGGGACAGGACTGCTTGGGACAATGGGCTGCCCTTGAGAAGAAGTAGCCCTGGGAATGCTGATGGCTTGTCCCTGCGTCTTTCTATCCTCTCTCTTCAAAGATAGTCTCAGTGAGCCGAATTCTTGCATTATAGATTCATTACTTTGTGAGTCTGAAAGGATTTACTATTTGGGGAAATTTCTTATGATAATGAAAATTGTTTTGAGAAGGGTAACTCATTAACCATTTCTTTTTCTTTTTTGAAACTGGATATTGAACCCAAGGACATTCTACCTTCCAGCTACACCTGGCCCATTTTCTTTATTCTGAGCCAGACATGGCAGTGCAACCCTGTAATGCCAGTACTTGGGCAGCTGAGACAGGAATATTACAAGTTCAAGACCAACCTCAGCAACTTAGCAAGACCCTGTTTCAAAAGAAAAACTTAAAAGGGCTGGGGGTGTAGTTCAGAGGTGGAATGCCCCTGAGTTCAATCCCCACTACCATTTTTTTTAATTTTGTTCGAAATATCACCTCTCTAAGTCGCTAAGGATCTTGCTAAGTTGCTGAGGCTGGCCTCAAGACTGGTATCTTCTTGTCTCAGCCTTCCAAGTACTGGGATAGCATGCATGCACCATGATGTTTGGCTCATTAATCATTTCTTAACTAAGTCTTCAATAGAAATTTATTTACAAAATAAACATGAGGTCTATTGGACTTGGACAAGGGTTATGTACCTGCTTAGGATAACACTACCAGAAACAGAGAAAATATGTGGCTGGCAGGGCAAGCAATAAAGCCACATATACTTACTTGAAGTATTTTATTTTGGCATCACTCCCTGCACTTATTGGAAAGTGGGACCAGATCCTAGTTCATTCGGATTCTCCAGCCCTGCTTTGTTTACTTGTCTCTAAAAATCGACCCAAAGAAACATCTTAAAAAATTGAATTTATTCCCCTTGTATATTTTAAATGATACCAAGAGGCCAAGAGGGATAAAAAAAACACTTTATAACACACAGACCTGGAAGGAAAGATGCTCTGACAGGCAAAGGAAAATGTTAGTTAGCCGTTACACATCTGCAGCTGCGCGTACAGCGGCTCAACACTCGGAGCAAAATATTTCTATTACAGAACATGGAGCTCTCTTTATCTGTGTTCCATAATATGCCCCTGGCCACCTATTAACATCTGGGGCCAATTAAATCTGTTGATTTTATTCTAAAATCCTCATGCAAAATACAGTTTCTGATTATCTTGGAGTTTGCCTCCTCCTGCTTCCTTTCCATGATTCCTTGCTTTTTAATGAAACTCTTTCCAGTAGTTCTATTTTTTTAATAGGTTGGAGCAGAGTTTTACATTTCATTTCATTTCTTTTTTTTATTGAACTTTGGGTTTTTATTTTCACCTGGCAGCTACTGTAACCTGGTAAATAATAGTGTTCAGCAGGTCCTGAGGTAGCAGAATGTCCACCAGTTGTCCTACCTGATATGGTCCAAGTGCTCCTTTCTGTTGAATGGATGTGGGAGTGATGGGTGAGAGCGATGGTACCTTTTTCTCAATGAGTCAACCAACGGTTGTTACCAGATGGTTTTGTTAGTGAATAAATGCTTAATATGTTAAGCTTTTAAAATCATTCTTATTATCGGTGCATCGTAATCACACATCATGAAGTTTAGAGTGGTAGAGACATACATGCACACAGCACTTGGTGAGACCCCCTCCTCCCTGCTCCCTCCTGCTGCCTGTCCATGATATTCGGATTTGCATTGACAAGTTTGTGTGTCTACATCATCTCCATTGAAGTGTTTTCTTCATCGACTCTTTTTCCCCATACCCCCTCCCACACTGAGGCCCCTCCATCACTCCACTAGGGATTCTCCTCCTTTGTCTGGAGTCCCTTTCCTATCCTAATTTCTCCCTAGCTTCCACATATGAGGGAAAACATCTGCCCTTCATTGTTTGTGACTAACTTAGCATAATATCCTCTAGTTCCATCCATTTTCTGAAAGTGACATAATTTTGTTCTCCTTTATGACTTAAGTAGAATTCCACTGTGTGTATATCTTTTTTTTCTTGCAGTGCTAGGAACTGAACCTCATGTATGGCTCATGTACTAAGCTGTGTTACTTTTACTAGAAGCTCATAAAAGCTGAAAAGATGACTGTTGGAAACTAGACTGAATTCATATATGTTTGACTGACTTCCTGTCCTAGCATAGTACGGAGATAATTGAACTGAAAAATTCTACTTTGCAACTGGTTGGTTACATGACCCAAAGTGAATCCAGTGGCCTTTCTGAACTTTGGTTTCCTCTTCTGGAGTCTAGAGGTTTGGCAAAAAGTCAATAGTTGTCATGTTCATGTATTCTGACCCTTCCTTCCTTCTTTCCTTCCTTCCTTCCTTCCTTCCTTCCTTCCTTCCTTCCTTCCTTCCTTCTCTCTCTCTCTCTTTCTCTCTCTCTCTCTCTCTCTCTCTCTTTCTTTCTTTCTTTCTTTCTTTCTTTCTTTCTTCTTCTTGTGGTACTGGGGATTGAACCCAGGGATATTCTACCTCTGAGCTATACCCCCAAACTTTTTAAATTTATTTATCTATTTTTATTTTGAGACAGTGTTTCACTAAGTTGTTGAGGATTTGGCTAAACTGCTGAGGCTGGCCTCTAACCTGTAATCCTCCTGTCTCAGCCTCCTAAGACTGGGATTACAGGTATGTGTCAACATACCCAGCAGAATATACTTTTCTTACAATCTGTGTGTGCAAATCACAACATCATTGTGTGGGATACAGTTTTAAAGCCACAGGACTGGGTGGTTTCTTTTCTCCTAATTCCAATTTCCAGAATCCTGTAGATACATCAGCATCTTCCAATAACAAAGACAACACACTGTTTCCCCCAGAGAATGGGGCTCCGCTAAAGTGCTGAGTGGCTATGAGAACCTAGGGTCACATTTCTGAGCCCACATTTCCTCCTTTGTTAAATGGAGATGCTAGAAACTAGTTGGGAGAACTCCATGAAATCGAGTGTGTAAAACACTCAGCACAAGGTCTGGGAGAAATAAAAATGAGCAGAGAATTCATTGAAGTTTCCAACTTAATTTATCATGGGACATCAAGTTATATAAGATTTACTTTTAAAAAACTCTTTTAGGCGAGTCCCTTTAGTTACCAATAGGTTTAAAGCTGGAGTTTTTCTTCTTATGATTTTACATTGCTCAGTGTCTTTCTGCAGCAAATGTCTGGAAAGGTACTATTTTTAAATGTAACTATTTTGGAAATATCTTACTTGAAAACAAGTCTCTACTACAAGCCAAAGGATTAAAGCAAAAAGGAAAAAAAAAAGGCGAGTCTGCAGTAGCATATATTATGTACACTTTCTAGAAATACCTTTTTAAGAAGGCAGAGAATGCTAAGTTAAGGGCTGCTTTTAAATTTGCAGCATTCCTTAAGCTGAGCTTTCTGCAAGGAGAGAGGGTTGAATTGTGTCCAAATCAAGCACCAGAATTCCAGAGAAATTAGGTGAGACATTAGAAAAGGTGCAAAACACAGCTTAAGTGGCTTTTGAAAGGTTATAGCCTTTTAAATTGACAAGACTTCTTTTTTTTTTTTTTTTGCGGTACCGGGGATTGAACCCAGGGGCATTCTACCTCCGAGCTACACCCCTGGCCCTATTTTTTATCCTTTATTTTGAAACCGCGTCTCACGAAGTTGCAGAGGGCCTCACTAAGTAGCTGAGGCTGGCCGCAAACCCGGATCCTCAGGTCTCAGCCTCCCAAGTACTGAGATTACAAGCATGCGCCACCACGCCTGGCTGACAAGACTTTTTGATCAGATAACAGACCCAAGAGCTGAAGATCTTAATTCAGGCATGAAGAAGGGAGGAGGTAGAGAGAGTTACACAGGAAAAGTGGGTCAGTGTGAGTGTTGCCTGAGGCTGTTTCAAGTTATTCAAAATCGAGTTTAGGGAAAGGGTTAAAATCAGAAAAAAAAAAAGAAATGTGTCAGCACAGTGTTTGGTTGTCATCAGGAGAATTTCTTGGAGGGTGGGTGCCTTGGCTTAGTAACATTATCAGGAACTCGGGGTCTGGACACCTTTAGTTTTTCCCTTCTCAGGACACCCTGGTGTCTCAGGCTTATGCTTTTTGTCATCTAAAGCTTCTATCCTATGCATGGGCTTGACAAAGACTCTCCTGGATCAAACTTATTTTTTTAATTTTAATTTTTGTATTGGTGTATTGTAATCACACATCATAATGAAGTTCAGAGTGATAGGGACATACACGCACACAGCACTTGGTGAGGTTCCCTGGGACTCCCACCCCACTCCCCTCCTTCCCTCTACATGGTATTGAGATTGGCATTGATAATTTTGGATACGTACATCTTGTCAATTGAAGTGTTATCTTTATCAAGTCTCCCTTCCCTAGATGCCCTCCATCACTCCACTGGGGTTTCTCCTCCTTCATCTGGAGTTCTTGTTGTATCCCAATTTCTCCCTAGCTTCCGCAGATGATGGAAAAAATATACCCCTTCATTTTTTGTGACTGGCTGATTTCACTTTGATAGGCTCCTCTGAGCTCTCTTTCTCAACCATGGCTCCATTCTTGATGGGCCTGCATCATTCAGTTTCAGAAAGAATCTTGTTAAGGTAGTTTGGCAAAAATCCTCCCATCCTTGGGTTTTGGTCCCTCTGACTATCTGGTCACCTTCCCCATCCCCTACCCCTAATGCTGATCATCTTGTCCTGCTTTCATAAGGCTTCAATTGCTGTTCGTTGTGTTGCTTCTTTGTATTTATTACAACACTGCCTAGTCTAGGCTTTCTGATTAGACTCTAAAGTGATTCCTCAGATAGCGGGCCAGATATTCCCTCCTCAGAAACCATGAGCTCATCTGACTTCAGTTCCATTCTACACACATCTGTGACTCTTTCAAGACATGGTTACAACAAATCTTGACCAAAAATATAATAAATAAAATAAAGTTAAATGTGACTTTAGGGAGTGATTGTAAGCCTTTCTCTTTACCTTGTATGACATTCATCATTTAAATCTTTTCCTTCTGCCAACTGAGGCAAATGTATTTCAAGATTTTAAAAATAGTCTAACCATTTATAAAACACATCCAGGTTTGTATTCCATTGGATCATGTATTTAGGTTCATGTCATTGCTTCCTGAACTACTCCAGCTATTAGAACACTCTCTCCAGGAGAGTTCCACCACCCCATCCCTGGGGGGTACTTTCTGCTCCTCAAATAGGCCAAACTTCCTGGGCTCTCTGTGTTCATCACCCAGTGTTTGGGGGCAGCTATACATTGATAATGAGTGCTAATAACTAATTTCATCTGAAAATCTCCCCATGTCTTATAATGCTTTAACTTAGGGGGAAATGACTTATCGTATCCTCCAAGAGAAATACTAATCTTGACATTTTAAGAAACTACAGTCAGCTACTATAATAGAGGCATTTCTGACCAAAAGGCTGATCATTCACAGAACAGCATGCGGCCTCTTGGTAAGAATGCCCTGGCACTTAGTTCAGGCTCTCAAGGAATAGGAGGAAGATCTCATTTGCCATCTTCTCTGTGAGCAGTCCTAAATATCTCCAAAGAAAAACACACGAAATCCCAAGTTTTAAAATGTTAGCTATAAAGAAAGCGACCTAACTGAGAGAGATGGGGGGGAGGGAAACACCCTAATGCACAGGATGTACATACACAAACTTATCAAAGTCAACTACTATGCTGAGCACGAGAAGGAGGGATGGGGGAGGAAGGGGGATGGGAATTGGGGGAGGGCTAATTGACCAATGTGTGCATGTATACTCTGAAACTCATCAAGATGTATGATTACAATGCACCAATAAATTAAAAAAAATGTAATTTTGATTGCAAAGACTTGCCAAATAAACCTTCCTAACTCTAGCAATATGAAAAATAAATAAATAAAATTTCAGCTGTAAGTATATTCCATGTTGAGTTAAAATCCACCAGAAAAAGAACACAAGTGGTGAGATTCAGGTGTCTCCTTGACCCTGACATCTTTGTGGAAATCGTGAAGGAAGAAGGAACTGGAACTTCATGGCAATGTATACACTCCTGCAATTGCTATGAGTGTTGTATTTTCCTTTAAATTTTAATTCTTATACCACCACAGTCATGTTATTGTCATTGGGAGAAAACTTGGGTCAACAGAATTTAAACAAAGATCAAGGATCACACTTACATGGAAAAGCCAGGTAACCCATCTCTCTGCTAACATGAGCTTGGGTATTGCATTTATTTCCTCTGTATCTAAAATAAGGAGCTTGTATTAAACTATCAATAGTGTCTTCCAGCTAGAAAGCTAAATGATTATATCAGCTCTTATCAGAATTTTAAGGTGGTGTTTACCAAAACTTAAAGGAATTGTCATTCCTAAGGGATGTTAATACCATTTGATCATTTGGTCAAATAATTAGAAAAACAATGGACATTTTTTTCCCTTTGAAGGAATCATAATGATATTAACATGTGAAGAAGTCTGAAAAATCTTGTTGTAATAAAAATAGCTTAACTTCTTTTATCCAGTAATTCCCAGGAAAATAAATAATATAGAATTTTAAGATGATTTATTAATTCTTTGGTATGATTATTCCATAGAACATATTTTTTAAATTGGTATCAAATTCTTATTTTGTGTCATAACATGGGATGTGATTTAGACACATGAAGTGAAGAAATTCAAAATATATGATCAGTTATATTTCCTCTACTCAGTCATAGTAATCTAGTTCTAACTGGGATATGACAGTGGGTCTCAGTGGTCCATATGGAGGAATTTCTTCTTTTGAACCAGACTTACAGTAAGTGGCAGTCCTAGTGGCTGCTACCAAGAGCTACAATGATGATTACTATTCTTTAATATACTTTTATTGGTGTGTTGTAATTATACATCATAGTGAGGTTCATAGTGATACAAATATTTATACATACAGCACTTGGTGAGTTTCTCTCTGTATCCCACCTCACTCCCCCTACTCCTGTATATTGGTAGTGATAATTTCATATATGGACATAGCTTTATTGGAACTCTTTCCTTCATCAATTCTCCTTTTCCCCTCCCTCCCTCTTCCAATCTCCTTCCACTATTCTACTGGTTTCTCTCCTCATTTATCTGAGGTACTTTATGATTATTCACTGTTCCAAGTTCAATATTCTGTCTCTGAACTCTGACAGACTTGGCCAGCATGAGATGATAGACTTCCTCCTCTTTTGCCCTTTTTCCATTGTTTTTTAATGCTTGTTATATGCTAGTCTGGCTGTTTGCATGGATCACAAGCTTCTTCCATGACTCACTAGCTTTTCCTTCAATGTTTCCTTGTGAATTGTCTCAATGAATGTTATGTCCACCCCTGAGTAAGTTGATTTAACCTGTTTGAATAGTAAGTGATACAGAAGGGTATAGTTCAGGAAATAAACAGCTAACCCTTTCCCATCACCAAAAGACCTGTGACATAATCTCCCCATGAGTAATGCTTCAAAGGGACATAGGCAGAGTTCTCTGTGTCCTCACTGATAAGAAGGGTGAGACAATAGGTCTAAACTTAAATGAGTTAGTTGGCAAACCTAAGAGAATTCCAATGAGTCCATATCATCCAATCTATTCTTAATGTAATCTCCATTTTATGATGGAAGAAACCATCAAAGTGATATAAACATGGGACCTCAAAACATTATATTTTTATTTATGGAGTGTCTAGGTCTTAATAAAATATATATTGATTTCTGCACAATATACTTTGGAGGACAGCTAAAGCATAGTTGGAGACATTCATTGTCTTCTCATTTCTTTCATTTTAGATTAGCTTTCAAACTTTTTATTTTGATTACCCCCATCATAGTATATATGTGAACATTCATGTGGACATGTGTGCAAGACCTTGAAATAGTGGAGTGTTTGCTTTATTCTGACACGTGGAATAGAAATGAAAGGATAAAATACACAATATATAATAAGTAAATATAAACCTATCTTTCCTACCTATCATATTTATCTACATCTACATCTGTCTAATCATATATCTCCATCCATCCATCCATTCATCCATCCATCCATCCATCCATCCATCCATCCAACTATCTATCACCTCTTTTCTCTCTCTGTCATTGTCCTGTATGTGTATCTGTCTTTGAAAGTAGAAGGTGAGGCCAGTGGACGTTGGTTACAACACTAAACTGTGATGTGATCTTCACATGCACAGTTCATCAGAGCAGCAACGCAAATCTCTAACACCTTCCTTTCAATCATGGGGCTAGGTATGGAGTGTTGGGGTGGGGAATAGAAGAAAACCAAATCATTTTTCCAACAAATTATGACCCACCCTCCTGTATGCCTGCCATAGATCATCACATTTTATAACATAAGGAAAATGGAAAGAAAAGTAAAAAGGAGAAAAGGAGGGAATGGCAGAAATGGAGAGGGAAAGGAAAGGAGTATAGAATATAAGTTCTGTAAAGGATGAAGATGCCCCAGAGATGGTGTCAAGGGCATGAGAATAGCAGTAATTGAATCAAGAGGTGAAGGAACCTGGTCCACACCTTCTCTTTCTCACCACCATGATTACACATCAGTGCCAAATTTGTCGCTTTGCTTGTTTGACCTCGTAGCTTTCGTTTTGGATTTTCTATTTCTTTAAGCACAGAGATAGAGAGACAAGTGTGACCCAAGGCAGTGAATATTAGGAAGCACACATCTCTTCACCCTGCATCCCATGGGGATGATCCTGGGACCTCAGCAGAATAAAGGAATGACTTTATAGCTACGGGGCAAAGACAATTATGAGATTTTACTTCCTTGAAATTTGAAATTATATTTTTCTCCCTGATCAAGATTTTAAAGTTTCTTATCCATGGTAAGTAGATAGTATCTCAGAAAAGTGTGTAAGAGGCTAGACTACATTTTCCATGACTAGCTATCACAACTTCCCAAATTACTTCTTCCGGAAAATTTAGCTTCTACTTCGTTATGTCAAACTCTTTACGTGAACGACACATCCAGCTATGTACACAGCTCTCTATTCATAAAAGATTGTAAATCCTGTTAGAGCATCCACTTCTACATTAATCCAGGAGCACAGAATAGCTAGATTCTGGGTATTTTCAGGGAGTCTAACTTATAACTAACTCATGCTCATTACTTATTAAAAGGTTCATTACAAGAAAGGTTCACTGAATGAAATATGTAGAAAATTGCCTGCGGAGTATGTCTTCCATTCTTAAATCTAGGATGCTCTGAGGTAAACTGGATGAGAATTGCATTGCTGGACCTCACCCTGCCAGCAACTCAGCCTCCCTCGGGAGCCTACCCCTACCTACCAAAGCACTTTTGCTATTGAACTGAACTTTGGCATTAGGCCATTGACTGGCCTGGAGGGGTACAGTGGAAAGCGCTGCTGTGTTCTGGGGGAGAAAGCACCTGGGAGTGGTGTTGATACACTGCACTGGCTCCTTTCTAGGGAGACCCATAGGGAAAATGTCCCATTGAACTGGAAAGAGATGTGTCTCTCCTAAGTGAGTCATTTTATTTTCCCTCATGGAAACTCTGAGCCAATTAACTGATCACTTTTTTTTAATGTGCTTTATTGGTGCATTATAGTGAACACGTTTTTTACTTGCCTTTCTTAGAAACTTTGAGTCAAATTTGTGGCTTCCTAATATCAAAGCCCATGATATTATAGAATGTATTTTGTGCACCTGCTGCCATACTATCTCTACAAATTTTATGTTTTATGGCCCAAATATCACTACCCCGAAAAAAGTCCTTCTAGGGTGCACATATTTTTATATTAAATTCTTTTTTTTTGAAGTACCAGGGATTGAACCCAGGGGCATTCTAAGTAGAGAGAGAGAGACAGAGAGAGAGAGAGAGAAAGAGAGAGCTGAGGCTGGCCGTGAACCCGGATCCTCCAGTCTCCGCCTCCCAAAGTACTGGGATCACAAGCGTGCACCACCACGCCCGGCTATTATTAAATTCTTTATGAGACATAATAGTTGACTTAAGAAATGAATAAAATGAATGTCAGCAATATTTGACATGAATTTGACTGTGAATAATCCTCTGTTTTATCAATGAACAGAAGCAATAATACAGACCACAGGAATGCACTGTAAACATTTCATTTTTAAGAGCTCAGACCTTCCAAGATCAGTTGGTTACAAAATGTGTGCCAAAATATAATTGCATGCCCCAAGTTCTTATTCAAAGTTGCTAACTCAATCCACTTAAATGTTGGGGAATATAGGCGAAACTTGATAACAATAGTGTAATGATTAATGTATAACCTTTAATTGTGATAATGATTAAGATTTCATTTTTTTAAATGTGCTTTTATTGGTGCATTAGTATCACATCACAATGAAAATCAAGTCGATAGTAACATACATGCACACAGCACTTGGTGCCCGCCCCCCGCCTCCCCTTTCCCCTACCAATACAGAGTACTGAGACTGACGGTATATTCTCATATGTGCACATGGTTGATGGTAATAATTCCATTAATGAAACTCGTTCTTCCCCTTCCCCTTCCCTTAGACCACTTCCCTGGCTCCACTGAGGCTTCTCCACTATTGTCTGGAGTCCCTCTTGTATCCCAACTACTCCCTAGCTTGCGCATATTAGAGAAAACATAAGACCCTTGTCTTTCTGTGATTGGCTGACTCACTTAACATAATGTTCTCCAGGATCTTCCATTTTCTTGTAAATGATATTATTTTGTTCTTATTCATTGCTGAGTAGAATTCCACTGTGTGTATTTCCCATAGTTTTGTAATAAAAAAAGATTTCATATCCAATGGTCTAGTAACTCACCTCCTAGTCTGTCAGTACAGCCATCTGGCCTACATAGGCAAATGTCTTAAATGCTCTTCTTTCTTGTAGATTGAAAGGAGAGATCAGGGGAGAAACTCTCTGCACCCCAAAGTATCATGAAAAGATGCCTGCATACACATTAATATTAGGAAATGTTAAAAAAGGACAGAGGGACCAATTTCTTAGGTACAACCCTTTGGAAACTATTATCAGATGTGTGAATGACTGTTTCTTGAACTTTAGTCTATGATTGACATGCTATTACATAGCAGCAGATACTTAAAGAAATAAATGACTGAAGACTCTCACTAGGGTAATTTGATCTATAATGTCTCTGTCTAAATTCCTTAAAAGTATGGTCTGAGCCAGGTGTGGTGGTGCACACCTGTAATCTCAGTACTTGGGAGGCTGAGAAAAGAGGATCGCAGGTTCAAGACCAACCTCAACAACTTAGCAAGGCCCTCAGCAACTTAATGAGACCCTGTTTCAAAATGAAATAAATAAAATAAGGCTGGGGGTGAAGCACAGAGGTAGAATGCCCCTGGGTTCAATCCGCGCGTGCACACACACACACACACACACACACTAAATAAATAAATAAATAATAAAAAGAATAAATAAAATGTGGTCTGGTTGAATGGTTGAACACTATATCAATAGCTTCAATAATTTGGTGCCTTGATAGCATTAAATTATTTTTAATTCCAAGAACTCAGTATGTGTTCTATGCACTCTGGACTCCGCAGGAACTATTTATTCCCTCTGTCTGGAATGTACTTTCTCTCCTTTATCAGCTGACACCCGCATCACCACCACCAATCCATGCTTCAAGTTAAGTTCAGACACCACACCCCCTGTTCTGGAAAATATTCTTCTCATCCTCTGTCCACCCTCTGCAGAAGTACTAATTCTGTTTTCTAAGCCAAACATTTAAAAGACCCCCTTAATATTTCTAACAGGAAAATCAATAGATTGCTAGCAGCAAGGAGAACACTCATTCAAGAGCCTCTCTGATTATAATGATGCCAGACTATGTTATTTCAGTTATAGCCACATCTCAATCAAATCACATTTTCTCAATGCAATATAAACCAATCTTAAATGAGGCCCAACACCTCATCACTTTGTATCGAGCAGTAACGTTCTCAAGGTCTAAGTGCGGGCCCTTTAAATATAAGGGACAATGAAAATCCAGAGAAAAAATGACTGCTTATTCTATCTTTCAGTACTCTGCTCTACTTCTTAGTGC
This sequence comes from Glis glis, assembly GCA_004027185.1. Taxonomy (NCBI): domain Eukaryota; kingdom Metazoa; phylum Chordata; class Mammalia; order Rodentia; family Gliridae; genus Glis; species Glis glis. The sequence goes on from PVJS01012596.1 coordinate 25,705, forward strand.
CATAGTTTTTTGCATGGTCAGGAAGCCTCGTAATATTCTACCATTTATAGTATAATTCATTCTCCTTGTGTTTCAATTGTGTTCATCCTGAAGACTCATTTCCTTGAGGGTCCTCCAGCTGGAATTCAGAATTTTAAATGAAAGTTTTGCGAGGAAATTCAAGAGGGACTGAAGAAATAAGGGAATTTTCTTTTTTTTTTTATTAAAGGAGGGCTGCTAGGCAGATTAATGAAAACACAGTAACATGGATATTAGCTGTTAATAACGGTACGGCACTTAGTCTATCTCGTGTCATCCATCACCCATTGGATTTGATTGATGGGACACACGGTGCCTAATATGATGTGTATTGAACACTTTCCTATGAGGATTAAAACACTGACACTTTGTGAATGAGAAGCACTTTTATTTTTCTGCAAGGATGTTTCTAATGTGATTTATTACAGATACAGCATGCCTTTTATAACCGCGGAGTCACAACTGTGCACCATTTTATATTAAATGTGCTAGCACACATACTGTTTTCATGGTGCTACTTATATAAGCATGCCCTGTGCTTTTATTAAAACAAATAATTATTTGAGCCTAAATGTACCAGGGGTGAACAAACACTTTAGAGAACGTGTCTGTAAGCATTCTTAGAGTAGAAATGATTCTGCCAGCGGTGATGGAAACGCCTGTAACCTGACCTAGTGCATTCTGAGGAAAGTAGAGGACTGGGAAAATGTATCATGATTAGTATTCACTTAGTTCAACAAAAGATAATAGGCTGTAAATATAAAATAGGTCCTGTTAGGCGTAAGTAAATTCTGGGATGACAGGTCTATTACGGCAACGCAGCCCGACAAACAATCCTATTATAGAATATCTAGGAGAAAAAGAACATCCTCAGGAACATACAAAGCAATCCTTTTATATTTGGTTAACCCTTTTCAAATGACCAGAGGAGCCCTGTATTCTTTTTCTGGTTCATCCGACTTAAGGTGAGTGAGAAAAAAATGGGGAAAGTATCAGAGAAGAAATGCAATTGTGGTTAATATAGAAAATAGGCACTAAAGTGCTAGGTGCTCAGTTAGTCTTAAATGGCATACAATCTTAAAGTGTAAGTGAAACTTAAAAAAAAAGATGATTCTACTTTTCTCCCCTATTTTGTAGTTGAAGAAATTACAGCCCAAACAGTCAAGTTGCTTATCTAATGTCACCCAGCTAGCTATAATCAGAAATGGAGTGATAACGTAGACTTTCTTGCAGCTAGCACAGTACATTTGGAAGGAAAAAAAGAGAAATAACTTTACATAATTTAAAATGTATATTTGTTAAGGAATTTGTAGTATAATAATATGTGTAGTGTGATCTATATACAATATATCTATATATTATATGGCAATAAGGATCTATCTAGAGGTATTAATAGATGTGAAAACAGACAGAAGAACTGAATAAGCAAATGAATACCTATTCACCAAATACCTTTTATGTGCAAAGAATTTAATAATGAGTCCAAAGGAAAAGTCAGTAATTGTGACTAATATCAGTCATTTCGCACAGCTGCTTTGACAAATTTCCAGAGGGAAACATCTTTTCAGGAAATCACCATCTGGCTTTGTTTTGTACGCGTTTACTCACGTTGACTGAAATTGTTCTATGTGAGCCACGGGGGATGTAAGGAGATGATGTTGAAATGTCCCTGCTATTGTGAAGCATAAAGGCCACTTCAAGATTCGTATAAGGTCCAGCACACCTCAGGGAACAGGGAAACCTACCCCTCCTCACATAAAGCATAATGAAAATGCATCCACGGACTGCAGAGAGGAAAGCTATTATGCAAAATACTAGCTTTGGACACTTTTTGTCTACTGGTAACTCATTCAATTAACAAATTGAATGTTATTTCTAGGAATCCCAAGGAGTATATTCTGCCTCTAACTCCCTCATTATTGCTGCTCCGGTTGGACACTGTGACATGAAGGCTCAATGACGTGGCTGCACCATCAGCAGCTTCCTAAGTGACTCAGGCTGACATCGAGACACAGAGCTCGTAAAAATTGTCAGCATGCACACTGGCCATGTACAGTGTGGCCGAGCACAAGTGCTCAGGTCTTTCTGACCTGTTTGCATTGCGTGCAGATGCCTGGGCAGGCAATGCTGGGCAGTCCCTGCTCCGCCAAGGCTGGTGCGAAGCCAGACTCAGCACCATTGGTACAAAGAAGGCCTTCAGGAGCATATAAGAACACCCCTCTGAATTTTGTTTCATTTGCCATGAAGATGCCCTTTGGAGATGGTTTTACTACTGGCCACTCCAGTGTCCTGCTTCATTCTCAGTTCAGTATGTTGTGTTGCTGTCCATGTGTAGAAGATTCTAGAGTCGCCCGCCTTTTCTCCCTCCATTCACTCAGCAAGGGATGCACAAGCAGCAGAGGAAGCCTCGTATTTGCTGGTTGCTCCCGAATATCCTCAGGGTCACCGCATCTTGCAGGAGGAGCCTGTGGTCAGCTGGCTAGCACTGTGGACCAAGTGTGCCTCACCACGAAAGAGCCATGGTATTAAAAGCTGTTGCTATTCTTTCTGCAGAGCAATATTAACATACGAATTAATATTAGTAGGATTATTAAATTAGTTGGGTGATACAGTGGAGCACAAAACACAGCCTTTTGGGGATGGGGTACAGATGGACTTGGCAAATAAGGATAGGGTACCACATAGAGACACTGAGGTCACAGGGGATCCCTGCAGAGGCTTGGGGTGCTGGATGCCACAGCATTGGAAGTGTAACGGATGACAAAGTGATATTCGTCTTGCACAGAATGTCCGTTTTTGGAATATTTTATGTTCATTTTCCCATAATCCCTTATCTAGTGTCTCT
>PVJS01012596.1:28667-43677 GCA_004027185.1 Glis glis
TCCTCCTCCTCCTCCTCCTCCTCCTCCTCCTCCTCCTCCTCCTCCTCCTCCTCCTCCTCCTCCTCCTCCTCTTCCTCTTCTTCTAGTACTGGAGCTTGAACTCAAGGGAATTCTACCTCTGAGCTACACCCCTGGCACTATTCTATTTTTTTTTATTTTGAAACAGAGTCTCAGTAAGTAGCTGAGGTTCTTGCTAAGTTGCTGAGGCTCGTCTAAAATCTGCAATCCTCCTGTCTCAATAACTTTGCTTCTCATAGAAGTAATCAGGGAAATCTTCTCTGAAGAAGTGTTTTTAAATAAATCCTGAGTAATAAGAAAAAAAGACACATGGAAATAGTGGGAAAACATTAGCCAATGCAGAGTAAAAAAACACTCTATTAGGCCCAGAGAGGGGAACAAACTTGATATCCTCTCAAAATATTAAGAAGTGGGAAAATAAACGCACATGAAAAGATGAAGTCAGAGAGCGAGCTGTGAGCCAGACCCCGGAGTGCACTTGGGTCATAGAAAGGAATCTGGATTTTATTCTCAGTGGATGGGAAACCACGCGGGAGCTGTAATCAGAATAGAATAATTAGATTCCTGTTTTTAAAAGGAACATCTGACTGCTGTGTGGGGAAGGTGGCCAGAGGGAAACTGGGAGCTTAAGAAGGAGGTGACTACCAGGGGTTTGTCAAGAGACTGGCAGGAAGAGGGACATCGTAACAAATGGAAATGTATTGTCAACAAGAGACCAACAAGATAGGCGGGGATGTGGAGAAGGAGAGACATGGTGGATGGTCCCTGCAGTTGGGGATAAGCAGCTGGGTGAATGGCTGTAATTTTTACTTACATAGGGATGATGCTGAGCAGGGGAGGGACCGCAATCAAGCAGGGAAAGGGAAGGGATGGGGACAGAGGCAAGAGTTCCAGCCAGGATCTTTTACATCCCAAAGAGATACGAAACAACCAAGAGAGTTGTCAGAAATGAGTAATAATACTCCTCTGAAAAACACTGGTTTATTCCAATGCAATTGGTAGAATATGCTCGTTTGAGCATATCAGGAATTCTCAGATTTTTTCTTTGCTTATTTATGACTGTGTCCATGACATGAAGGGAAGAAGGCAAATGCAGAACACCTCACCAGATGAGCTGGGGCATGTAGGAACACAGGACCACATCCACACATGCAAATCAAATAGTCACACATTTTTTTTTGGCAGTACCAGGGATTGAATCCAAGGATAGCTCCCTCTGAGCTACACCCCCAGCCCTATTTTATTTCTTTATTTTATTTTGAAACAGGGTTCACTAAGTTGCTGAGGGCCTTGCTTAATTGCAGAGGCTGACTTCCAATCCGTGATCCTCTTGTCTCAGCTTCCCAAGTACTGGGATTACAATCTGGGATTACAATCATACACCCCCTTTTGTCATAGCTTATCCTCTGTGTTTAGTGGTAGAAAATTCCTTCCCACATCAAATGACCCCTTGCTACCAGTTCACATTAACTCATGAGCAGCTACCCTTGGGACACCCACTTCCAAAAGCCAATGGCAGATCTTTCCCAAAATAAAGTGCCCGATTTCTGGTAGTCATTATGTATTCTCAAACATTGAGTTTGTGCAAAATTGTGCTGGGTTCTTCATTAGCTCTCTACATTTTTTGTCATCTCTCACTGATGAAGTTTTGAGCATTGAGTCCACCCCACTGCACCTATGAGCCCTGTGGTTTATGGCTTCCTGATTGTCCACATTGCAATGATTTTCAGGATATAGACATTGTTTTATAGCAGAGCTGAAGGTAGCAGTGCCTGGAGTTCAAGTGTAAACGCAGAGCTAGAGATGGGAATTGAAGGGTCCAGACATAGGGGTTAGAGAACATGCTTCATGCACCATGACTGCTTCATGCTGGATTGTAGATTGTTTCTGACACACCAGCTTCCCCCACTAGGAATATCTTGAGAAGGTGCTCATCGTTTTCGCATCCCGACATCTAGCATGGTGCCTGGCTTTTAAGAGCTGCTTGGTTATTTGCTCGTATAGCTGTTCCCAGAACAATAGATACCATCCTTCAAAACCTTTAACACTATGAATAAAATGGTGTTTGTTGTAAGCTTGACTGAGTCTCAACTGAGTTATACATAGATATTAAGCTCATTTTGCTTTTAAAATGCATACAAATGTAGGCATTGACCTGTATGCAGAATTTACTCTTAAATTGCATACAAAAACACTTGAAGAGAATGTGTACACATACAACTATTTTTTTTTTCCTATGCAGATTTTGCTTCGGTTTCGAGGCTCTGCTATTGCCTCTTCTGTGAGGTTCTTCAGATTCTGTCCCCTCCGACACCCAGCAGGTGTAGCTGTCCCTGGATCCCTCTCAGGTTGCATGATGGCTATGTCTAAACCACCACCCAGGACATCTGTGGACCCACAGGAAACCCCCATATTCTTTTTCCTTGAGTAGTCAGCACTGGGCATAGTACCCACTTCCTCCCCAAGTCCCAGGAGCATCAGCCTCTATGTCAGTTTGAAAGTTCTGCCCATGTAGAGAGTAGGATGGTTTGGACAGGAAAAGTGAGACAGGAAGGCAAAATGAATGATGACTGCTTAAAAATCATGCTCCCTCTCCCTCTCCCTCTCCCTACCTGGACATCTTCATGTAAAATAAAGGAAGGTGGAGGAGTCACTCAATTGTTTGCTTAGAATCACCTGTTATGGTTACATAGAGATTGTACCCTGAAGATTTCATGTAGAGATTGTACCCTGAAGATTTCATGTATTAATGTTCAGATTTGATATAGTTAAGTCATGAGGGTTGTAAATTCATCAGTAGATAAATCCATTGCAATGGATTTACTGGGTGGTAATGTAGGCCGGTGGGGTGTGGCTGGAGGAGGTGGGTCCCTGAGGGTGTGGCCTTAGGGACTGTGCTTTTGTCTTTGGGTCCCTTTGCTTGTTTATTCTCTTGCTTCCTGCCTTCACCATGTGAGAGCAGAGACCTTGCTCTCTCCCTCACTCTGCTTCCCACCACCATGTCCTGAGATCCACAGACCCTGGCCTCACATGGGCTAAACCCCAAATCTCTAAAACCTGTGAGAAAAGACATCTTTCTTCTTCTAAATCATGTGTTCAGTTGTTTTGGATTATAGTCATGAGAATGTTGACTGAGCCATCACCCCTTTTAGAAATATGTGCAATAAAATGGCTGGCATCCCAGTGAGAAATGTTCAAATCCTAGAAATTGAGGCTTTAGGGCTTTTGTTCTGGCTGTGGGGCAGAACCAGCTCCTTACACCTTCATGTCACAAGCTGGGGGAAGGAGATGGGGTGAGGGAGAGATGTGGATTGGGTTATGTAATGCTTGAAGACTCCCATCTATTTCCCTCCTAATACAGTACACTGTTCCATGCAGTTTCTCTTCCTTGTGCTGTCATAAACCGTGCTGCTCTCTCTGAGTTATAAAAGCAAAGAATGCCAATAAATGAATGTTACCTTTTTCTGCCTCATAATCTACTTCTGAAGACTGCTCAACACTGCTACCCCCAGTACCCTTTAACAGACCTGGCTCAGCAAGCATTTTATAGCTAGCTGTGAAGCCAACCCACTTGTGCCCCAAATCCTCAGCCAGCAAGGATTCCTGTCTTGGTACGTAAATTTCAACGTATGTAAATAACTGCACTCCCATCCATTCACTTGAGGAAGGTTATTGTATTTCACATGCTGTTAAAAACCCAAAGTGTCAAAGTCATGCTTTATAGCACCACCCCAGGCAAATATATCATTGTCAGAAGTCTTGCTCCAATAAAACCTCTTTATGGGTGATAGATTTTATTTGTGAGTTTATGACAAACATCTGAAACATCAGGTATTCATGTTGTAATCACCTTTTATGAGCTTTAGTTTGCTCTCATGCTAAGGGAGAGCACGTATACCTATGCCTAGGATTTAGAAGGACTGAGGCTTGGATAATAATTCCCCTGCTACCCCTGGGCATGTTGTTCAATTTCTCTGCATTGCATCTTTATAAAACCTACCTCGCGTGGATGCGATGCTAATTAATTGGGCATTAATTCTAATGTGCTTTGAAGATTTGAAAGAGCTCCGTGTGGCCATCATTCCAGCAGTTTTATGAGTTTAGGTCCCTTTTATTGGCTTTCACTGATTGCTTTTTTAATATTAATACATTAAAATTAACCCCTAAATGAGAATGTTTCTATAGCATTTTGCAGTTCTGAAGATCAACTTCTCAGTTTGGCAATGGGAATTGACATGAAGCTATGCCCACATTTGTGTTAGTGGTATTTGCTGTATTTCTTTGTTCTCTAATGCTAGATGGTAAGAAATGTGCTATGTGGAGACAGGTGTGAACTATATTCTGCTAATGGTTTGTTCTAAGAAGCACTGAGTTAGTGATACATGTGACTGGGTTAGCATTATACTTCAGCACAATCGGGGTTATGAATGAAGAGGTCCATTTCCATAGGGATGTGTCCAGTCAGCTGCTGATTGAGGGCATGGTCTCTGAGGACAGAGACACCTATGGTTGTGGACCTTCTAGCTATACTGGGAAGAGGCTGGGTGTCAGACAGCAATGTGTTGAGAGACCAATGGCCCTTCCTTTCCTTTCCTTCAGGAAGTGGAAGTCAGTAAGTAGTCCACCAGACACAGTACTGAATATCACTGAGTTTCTCAAAAGACAGGAGACAACAGAATATTTCCTCTATACCCTAAGCACTGGGTAATCCAAGCCTGCTAGGAGGCAGAGAAGTTTCTAGGGAGTGACAAAACAGAATCTAATTCTACCCAAGTATCTACTGTATAGTCTGGAGTACATTTTGTGAATTGTCTTATCACCAGTTGAATAAAGAAAAACGACCTGTTCTGGCTTTGAAATGAGAATAGAATGCCTTTAAATTACAAAAGTATGCATTAGTAAGTAGATGCAGATAGAAAGTAAATTTTTTGTTGTTGCAGTGGTGGGGATTATACTCAAGTCTTCCAGTATGCTAGGCAAGCGCTCTACCACTGAGCTTCACTCCCTGCCGCTAGAAAGTAAAGTTTTTTTTAAAAAGTTGAGCCATCTAGTGTGATGAAGAATATTAAAAAGAGCCGTACATGTCATGATGGTATGTTAATAATTAAATTAGATTCAGATACAGCTCAAATTACAGTATCATAAAGAAATAACTATATACTTGGCTTCAATACAGTGGCTTCTTCACGTAGCACGTTTACTCCATCGCATTATCAAATATTCTGATACCAGTCTAGGAGAAGCGGGTGTCGGCTGAGCTGATTATGTGGTCCATTCTGAGCTGCTCATTTTTGAATTTGATATTTAAAGAATATTTTTAACTAGTCCAAATATGACAAGCAAGAGAAGCAAGGATGACAAATAACCCTTCTACATTTCACACACGTTCAAAAGGAGACCTCGTTTGCTTGAACTCGTTCCAACAAATGAATTTTCAATGTTTAATCTGGAAACTGTGCAGCCATTGTAACACCTGTCAGCCTTGCTAAAATTAAAAGTGCTACATAGTCAGACATGAAGTAATAAAGGTATCTTAGTGGGGAGCTCAGACTGGGTATATGGTGTCTACAAGAAATGAAAATCAAACTCAAGTATTTAACTTCCAGAATATTTTGGCCATGCATTGGGGATTAAATAATGTTTTTAAAGACCAAACACATTTTTATTCTATTTTATCTCTACCTATTCCATGCTGATATAATAGCAATCAAACTATAGTCTGGGATTTATTTATGTACTTATTTATTTAAATGGGGGATTGAACCAAGGGGCATTCTACCTCTGAGCTATATCCTCAACCTTATTATTATTATTATTATTATTATTATTGTTGTTGTTTAAATTTTGAAACAAGGTCTTGTTACATTGCTGAAGCTGGTCTCAAACCTGTGATCCTCTGTCTCAGCCTCTCACGTACTTGGATTACAGGCATATCCTACTATGCCTGGCTACATATTTTTAAAAGTAAAGTTTTGCCAGGCATGGTGGCACACGCCTATAATCTCAATACTTGGGAAGCTGAGACAAGACGATCTCAGATTCTTGACCAGCTTCAACAACTTAGCAAGATTCTCAGCAACCTAGCAAGACCCTGTTTCAAAACAAAACAAAACAAACAACCAAAAAGAAAACCACCAAAAAGGGGCTGTGTGTGTAACTTGGAGAAAGAATGGCTCTGGGTTCAATCACCAGTACCACAAAAGGAAAAAGAAAATAAAGTTTTATTTTATATATGGATTGTATTAGGTGGGATGAACACATTAACACTATTAACCTTAATTTTCCAAGACATATTCTTGGCTTTCAATATATAAAATAAAGATAAAATATGCTATTGTTCACAAGGAGCTCTACAATACCCTTTAGGAAATGAAAATAAGTCCATGATTAATCAGTGAACAGCAATATGTATCCTGGCAATTTAGCTACACAAACCAAATAAAGTGTCAATCGTGCTGTACAGACCCCTGCAAAATATAAATGCATTGAATAAAATCTAGAGAGTGATAAGATAAAGATGAAATTGGCTAGAGAAAGTCTGATCATAACAGGCTCGCACTGTTAGCATTGATGTATGTGGCTGAGATGGGAGGAGATGGGAGCTGAGGCTGAGGCTGTGCCCTGGATACCAAGGAGCCAAGTGTCCTAATCCGTCCCCTCTGTCCTCTGCACCACATTCCTCTACAGGGGGCCTCCCATACAACTGGAACGTGATAAAAGCCAGAGTACCAAAGGGACTGCTCTCAATTCAACTTCTGCTAGCTTTCTTGATGCTACCTGCATAAAAGGTTCTTTTTGCCCAAGCTGAGTTGGATAAGAAGAGAATTTAAAGGGAAAAAGGAAAGCGTACTGAAGTAGAATCAAAGACAACGCGATCTGCATCGTGGCGTACCCTTGTGAGGTTCACATGGTGTTTCAGAATTGGCAGCGCTTTGGATTCGACTCAGGGAAATTTATTCTGTGGGACCTAGTGTGAATCTATTCCTGTATATCCTTTGGAGTACCAGCTCCTAACTTCTAAATGCTGGAGCCCATGTTCTAGGGCCTTGTGCCTTTAAGGGTAGCTCAGTAGCATCAACATTTCCTGGGAGTATGCGAGAAATGTCATATTTCAGGTCAAACCCTGGAGCCACTCTATCAGGACGTGCATTTTAACAAGAACCGATGGGTGAGTGATTCGCACATTAAAGTTTGAGAGGATTGGTTCAGAATACCTGTACCCTTTTTCCAACATATATCATTATTATAAGCTAAGAAGGCCTGGGGATAACCCTACCTGTCACTGCTGTGTGGGCTGACTAGGAGGTGCTAAGGCTTGAGCATGTCCCCCAAAGATGTATGGAAGCCCAGGCTTCCCAGGGTGCTGGTGTTGGGAGAAGGTGTGGACCCTTTAAGGCGTAGTTGGGAGTCCTTGGATCATTCGGGGCATACCCTCAGAAGGGAATATTGGTCTCCTGGATAGAGTTTTCACAAAAGGAAGTTATAAAAGCCCAAGCCTGGCCCATAGCTTCTTGTTTAAAAATGTTGATCCTTCCTTCGACAAGCACCCCACCATCTGCTAGGGGCCTCAACAGAGGCTGCACATGTTGGTTGATAGCACTCAAAACTATGAGTTAAATTGCCCTCCTTCTTCATAAGTATCCAGCCTCCAGTATGTTTTCGAAATAGCAACACTAAATGGAGCTATACACTTCACTTTCCCTCTAGAGTGTAAGTTCTATGAAGGAAGGAATCTTACTTGCTTGTGTTGTCTTTTAAGTGTCTGGCCTCGTATTCAGCAAACATATTCTTGAATGAATGTATAAAGAACTTTGGGAGAAGAATTCTGTCCTGTCTTTCCAGAGCTGTGGAACTCAGATGGGGTAAGCATGACAGCATAGGCAACAGAGAAGTACTGAAGCAAAATCTATCAGTGAGGATCAGACAATGGCAGGGGCTGCCATGAAACCCTGGAAGGCCCTCGGATTCTTACTGAAAGAGAGGCCTGGGAGTTTACTCATCCAATAACACCAGGAGCTCCTTAAGTTGCATTTCATTGCATGAAAGTTAAAATGTCATTTCTTGGCTTTATAGCAATGCTTCTAAGTAGACTGCAAGCTACCCTTCCAGCCACTTGATCCCTCTGTACCTTCTGTCCCATCTGCAGCACATCCCAGATGTGTGGACTCACCGTCGCCTTCTTGCAGATGAGCCCTGCATCTCAGCCTCCAGTCCCTGCATAGCACTTTCCTCCTTTCAACGAAGTTTCCTTGCCATGTACATCTGTACAGCCCTTCCGGGTTTGCTATTCATCTTCTGCTACCCAAAGACTCCTTCTATAAACACCTAGGCAGAATAAATGCCTCCCTTCTCCCTGCATTTTCCAAAATTACTTTATTTCACAAAACATGCTTATACTTACCAGAGTGAACATGGTATGTATAATTATTTAAATATATTAAGACCAAACAGTGACCTTCCAGACATGTCTGCGTCAGCTTTCCAGCTTTCTAGTACCACTGCAATGATTTTGTACGTATTTATTCCTCAAAATACTTCTGGAATTGGCTTCAATAGACTGGCTTGTCAAGCAAGCTTGACATGGACATTGCCATACTGAAACCTTGAGACTTCAGCAAGTCAGAGAGGTCTTCACATAAGACTACAAAGAAAAGCATTCACTTTATGCAAGCAAGACAAATAAACGTCTTAAAAAAACCACCCCAGTATATTTGAAGTCACAATCAGAACTCCAATATAAATATACACATTACTGACCTCCCATCTTGTCCGCTCCTCCTCCAATTCTTCAATTCTTCCTTCATTCAGGTTTTTTTTTTCATTTCACCCAAATTTCATGGGAAGGGTACTCTTTAAGTAATACAAACCAAATTGAGAGTTCCTTCCTCTTCCTGACTGAGAATTCAGGGGCTCTTTATACTCAGCGCCTTGTATATCCTTAGCATTAGAAGCAGAGTTTATTTGATCAAGTAATTCCCAATAATTTGAAGGGATAAATACAGAATACAAGGTAATCAATCAATAAAGAGGAAATCCCTTAACAGAAAGCAGTGTTTGTGCACACATAGCATATTAATAAATGCATAATTTCAGAGGCAAAGTAAGACAAAGAAAGGCAAAAGTCCTGGTTGCAAAAAAATATTTTCTAGAGTATAAAGATAAATGAAATAAGAAAACCTATTTTCCAGGGCTGTCACTGAATCAAAACATTATTTTCACTTCAAGAGTAAGCAAAATAATATAAAAGATGTGATATGGAGTTAAGAAATATTACTGATCTAACACCATTCTCCCTTTTGAATCTTAGAGGTACTAGATGTGCTGCTTTAAACTTGAAATTGCACTAATAAATTCCTTAAACAAATTCATATCTGGTTGGTGATATTTCACTGTTCTAAGTAGTTAATAGTTGAGTGTCTAGCAGCTCATAAGCCCCATTTGGCTTCTGCAATCCACAAGAATATTTCATGGACCATTCCATTTTGATCTGTTATCTATATTGGGTTCTTGCACCATCGTAGTAGCTCTTGAGGGCATGGGTGGATGACATCTGAGATTGGATGTTTGCTTAAATGGATTCATAATCTTCCAAAAGGCAAATGCTAAAAACATGTCTTTCTAACTAGACTTTTTTTCTGTTTTCTCCTACTTAGCAGAGTGGCGTTTTCATCTGTAGTCACAAGCTGTATCTTTAAAACTAAAAGATGCATATGGCGCTGGAGGGCCTGGGAGTGTGTGGTGGAGACAGGAACAGCATGCGGCCACCATGAAAAAAAAATCTTCAAAGTTTATTTTTGCAGCTTTCTAGAATTAGGAGTGCATAGTGGTGTCACCATGAAAGAGGAAATTCTATTCTCTCCATTAAAATAATAATAATAAAAACCTAAAAGGGCTAAAAATGCATGCTCTATTTTAAAAGGAGAAGTCAAGGGGCAGGTCAGCATTGGGATGCATTGTTAACTGGAGGAGATCACTGAGGGGAAAATGTATAAAGAGATCTGTCATAAACAAATGTCTTTTGTTTGGTGAGATATTCAGAAACTGGGAGCTAAAACAGTGTTAGGGTTTTTTTTTTCCCCTTATTCCTTTTTTTCTGCCTCAAAGTTCTATTAAGACACTAAGCACAAAAAACACTAAAAAGAAATTCAATCCTGTTTTTCTCAAGAATCATACATTCCATCAATTTGGGCTTAAAGCCATGCTTTCTCTTAGGTTGCTCCCTGAAGGTCACCTTTAATGGGACAGAATTTCCACATTTGCAAAGATTTTAGACCAATTAGGCAGCAGTGGACAGCCCATCTTCCATCAGTGGGAAAGAAAGAGATCTTGCTAAGCAGAGAATTTTGGGGGGTATAATTATGATTGCTTTTTGGAAACATTGGATAATGTAATAAATAACTCTTGGGAAAAATAAATAAATAATATTGTAGTAGGACTTACACTGTGTGGTATTTGGCTTTGCCAATATTTTAGCCTCTTTATAAGTAGTATAAATGTGATGGAACTTTTTGCCAGAGGACACAGTCCAAATGTAATAAAATACACCTCTTTATTGCTAGGCTGAAGTCAAGTAGCTTACTTTATTTTTTTCAAGAAATCAGTCTGAGTATAATCTATTGATGGTGGCATTAAGATATGAGATTGAAGGTTCTGGCCTGTTTGTGAAATAATTACACTGGAAAAAAAACAAAGAAAAATATCTATGTTCCTATATTATCAAGAGAATTATTCTGTACACCCAAAGGAACCACTGCGGGGGTTCAGTTTGGAACAAGAACATGGGTGTTTGCAATGAGATGCAAGGGTATGATCTTAGGAGGCAAAATGTCACCATGGGAGGATTAGACATTGTGATTGTAGACATGGCATTTGGAGTTAGAGACTGCTTGCTTGCTTTCAAGGTCACCTGCAGAGGAGAAATCAATACCACCCTCACTGCGAACTCTCTACTGGAAACGAGGCTGCTCAGGTGGAGTAGAACAGTGCCATTCTCATCCATGAAGCTCAGCGTAACTATTGTCAATGATCCATTGGTGAACGCAGAAGCAAAGGCAAAGGCTTTCTGTGCTGAGTAATGACAGTGGACAACTTCATCCAATCAGTGCATACTTACAGGAATACATATGGTACGCAATCAAATAACAGGTAAGAGAAATGATTTTATTTACCAAGCTTCAAGTTCCAAACCAGGGTCAGCTCTGTGACCATAGTTAATATTGTCGCAAGCTTTCAGTGGGATTTGATTTAAAAATGTTTACAGTATAATTGTGAGTTTAGAGCCATTCCTTAATAACCATGTGATTTGAGCAATAATTTGCTGGGATATGGAGAAATGGCAAGAGTAACCTTGTTGGTTGCTGGTCATTTCTCTGGAACCCTCCAGTTTACTTGGGTAGGAGAGAAATTTCTCTCTACATATTTAAGCATATAGAGGTAACATATTATAATTTATTTATTTAGTGAGTCACAGAGAACTAATACAAAAAAGAAAAGGCAAAAAATCTATTAATTACTTAAAAAATAAATGTATGACAGGGCCTGGTGGTACACTCTTATAATTTCAGTACTTGGGAGTCTGAGTCAAGAGGATTAGATCACAGGTCCATGACAAGCCTTAGCAACTTAGCGAGGCCATCAACAATTTAGTGAGACTCTGTTTCAAAATAAAAAATAAAACAGGGCTGGGGGTATATGTTGTCGGTAGAATGCCTCTGGTTTCAATCCCTAGTGCCACACAAACACATAAAATAAATAAATAAATGAATAAATAAATAAAAAATACATACACACATACATACATACATAAATACAATCTATGTATGTATATAAACGAAATCTATCATAAAAAGCTCAATACTATATGTTGTTCTCTTCTTAATAAAATGTGTATAGTAAAATATTTGAATTAGTAAAATGTTATTGTAGTGGAATAGAAACAGAATGTTGAATTTGAAAGGTCAATTAGAATCTCAGAACCAAAATAGGAATGACTCAAATTGTAAACATTTCTCTAAATGAAATTATTATAAATATGTTCATGGTAATCCCACAATATTTTCACTAACTAATAGCTTGCAAAAGACTTTGGTCTAATAAAGTCTTCTATGTCTGCCAGGTGTGGTGGTACACGCCTGTAATGCCAGTACTTGGGAGACTGAGACAGGAAGATTGCAGGTTCGAGGACAGCCCCAGCAAGTAGTGAGACTTTCATCAACCTAGTGAGACCCTGTTTCAAAATAAAAATAAAATAGGGCTGGGGGTGTAGCCCGGAGGTAGAATGCCTCTGGGTTCAACACGCCATATCAAAAAATAAAATAAAAAATAATAAAATCTCCTATGTCCAACTTAAGAAATGATTTATTCACATGTCTAGAAGATAACACTGTAGTTTGTAAAAAGTCAACCAAATTCAGAAGAGAAATTGAGAGAAAAACTAGAAGCAAACTAATTTCTTTAGGTGGCATTAGTAAAAAAAAAAACAACTAATTACATCATTTGATCAGAAAAAATATCTTGTACTTAGCGAGTTTTTTTTTTTTTTGCTACTGTTAGAATTAGACAATATGATCCTTGTTGCACACTGAAATTTTCTCTTCTTAGACACTCCCATGATCTGGAATGGGTTTCAGAATAACAGGAAAGGGAGGGAAGTTGAGCAGAAAACCCATCTGCTTCTAATTTGACATTCCCAATAACTACCAACTCCAAAATAAGAAAGCCACATTAAAATGTCACTAATTTAGGGAGCATATGGAAAGATACTCTAAACGGGGAAGTCCCCTTTGTTTCAGAACATTCTTTCTCATTGTTCTTGGAGACCCTGGTGCCATGGATCTGACTAATATGGTGATATGGAGAGGGAGAGGTTTGAAAATTGAAGAATCCAGAGAAATTCATCATTCCTAATATCTTCATAAATTTTATCTAGCCTAAAATAAAATGCCTTTTCATTAGGTTTCATCTTTGAAGGATTCTGGTCATTTGCTTGTTGTTTTGTTTTTTAAGTGTCAACAAATTGCTCTTTTTTGAAAAATACTGGTGCTCTGTTGATACGTCTGCCCTCACCATGGCTCTGGCTCTGGCTCTCCATTCCAGTCTGCTTTTACACTCAGACTCTGGGCTATCCTTGTACCAGCGTTGTTTCCTAATTTTTCTATGGGGTGGAGAAATGGGAGTGAGAACAGAATCAACTCTGAAATGTAACAGAAGAGCAAGTTCTTTTTGGTTCCCAGGGCTCTGCTCTTAGACATTGGGTTTTATGTACTAGTCCATGGTACACAGAGTAAAGGAAAAGATGTATTTCTTCACTATAGCTTGTAACTTCCTTGAGCCTAATAATTTATTATATAAGACATATGTAATTTCTAAATACCTGGGTATTTTCATGAAGCTGAGGCTCCCAGCATGACATATAGCTTCTATGTCCATCCATCCATCCATCCATCCATCCATCCATCCATCCATCTATCCATCCATCCATCCTTCTGTCCATCCTTCTGTCCATCCATCCAACTGTACATCCATTCATTCATCCACCTGTCCATCCATCTATCCATATATTTGTCTATCTATAACATAGATTTTTATACATATAGTTTCTAGTGGATCATATTGACTCATACAGAAACAGAAAACAGTGAAGACATAAGTAAGCAAGCAACCAATGGAGATTAAAAGCATTCAAACTGACAAGCCCACTTGAGCGGCACTCGCACAATAGTACTGAATTTCTTTAGATTCTGGTACCTAAGTTGGCAATGTAAAGGGAGTTGAGGAGTATAATAGCCCTCAGGTTCTTCAATGAATTGAAGAGTAAATTACATTTTAACTTAGAGTTGAAAAATAAATATTTAGACTATATCCTCAAAGAGCATAAATGCATATGAAGAAGCCAACCCAACCATGAATAAAATATGATGCAGACTGCCTTCCAGGGAGCTCAGGTACATTTGATATCCTTTCACACACAATGTTGAACACAGGCTATTATTGAATAAAGTCCCAAATGCCTTTGTGCAGGTCAGACTGTCCAAAGCATAACTATATCCATTAAGATCCTGACATAGCAGGCCAAGTTAAAACAAAGCCAACTTCCCCAGTGCCAGCACGCTGAGCTTTACTATCATTCCAAATAATATCCTAACATCTTTCTGATAGTAAAAATAATAGCATATTGAAGAAAAATTTGGGAAAACAGAAAATATTAGAAAGATGAAAATAATTCAGCATAATGTTTTTTTACCAGGAGATAACTACTTTTAACATTTAGATTTATTACTTCCAATTTTTCTATCTATTTTTTATACATAAACATATTTTTAAGAAAATTCTATCTCTACTATATCACAGTTTGGTTTTCTACATTTTTACTTAAGAGTATATCATCATCAATTTTCAATGTTATTTTTTTAAAAGTGTCTGTTGGCGAGGATGTGGGGAAATTGGGACTCTTCTACACTGTTGGTGGGATTGCAAACTAGTTCAACCACTGTGGAGATCAGTGTGGAGATTCCTCAAAAAACTGGGAATGGATCCACCATATGATCCGGCTATACCACTATTGGGTATCATACCAAAGGGATTGAAACTAGAAAACAACAGTAATCTATGCATACCCATGTTCATAGCAGCACAATTCACAGTGGCCAAATTATGGAACCAACCTAGATGTCCATCAACAGATGAATGGATTACAAAATTATGGGAAATACACACAATGGAATTCTACTCAGCAATAAAGAAGAACAAAATAACAGCATTCGCAAGAAAATGGAAAGATCTGGAGAACGTTATGTTAAGTGAGATTAGCCAATCACAAAAAAAGAAGGGACATATGTTTTCATTAATATGCGCAATTTAGGGAGTAGTGGGGACACAAAAGGGACTCCAATGACAAGGGAGAACCCTCAGTGGTGCAAGGGAAGGGGTACAAGGGAAGGGGAAGGGTAAGAAAGAAGTGAATCTATGGAATTACTGCCATAAACAATGTGTA
>PVJS01012597.1:0-24487 GCA_004027185.1 Glis glis
GTCTAAGGAGTATTTGACATTTTTATTCATTACAAAAATAAAAGACAGGCTGGGGCTGGGGTTCAGTGGTAGAGGATGTGTTTAGCATATGCGAGTGCCTGAGTTCAAAACCCAGAACCCCCCACCCCTCAAAAAAGGGCTAGGAATAACACAGATTTTTGTAATGATGGGAATAGTTAATTCAGGCAGGACCCAGTGAATTCTAACCCTCGTCTATGGTAAAATTAGTGGGTAAAAGTTTGAGGGAGCGCGGGATATTTATATCATCTCAAAGGATCTCCCTGTAAAATACTTATTATCTACATAGTAGAAAATAATAACATGACAGTAGAGAAACGTGGCAGATACTGCCTTAAACAGGTCATGAAAATTAGCATCACCAGCGACAGAACACACGGACATCATGAACCTCCCAATGTGGCCCACTGAGCCATCATAATGGGGGAATTTTGTATAAAATCTATTGTTTGCCTCGGTAGTTTTGAGATTCCTTAGAATAAAAGATTCAGACTTGATATTTTTTTCTGAGTCTGCAAAGAAATGTTTGATGTCACTACCAATGTAACCACTTATTTTTTCTGTTTTTGAGATTTTTCTTTTATGAAAAATCTTGATACTTTTGATTTTTTAATGCAACTAAAAAACTCAAGAAGTTTTTAAATAATATTCCAGCAAGTATTGGTATTATTAAATACAAATGGAAATATTTACAAAAACCTGACAAAGGTTTTCTTCAGAACATGTAAAATTTCCATTGGTCAGTGACATTCTGTTTTCTTATTCGTTCCTAAAGAAAAAAGTAATGCCTGACTAGCAAGTTAGTTCACTTAAAATATATTGTTAATATTCCATGGGTGTTATTTTGTTTCCTGGCTATGCATCTAACATTGACAAATTGGGTTGCAAGTTTATGATTTTGGTTATTTGGGTGTCTAAATAAGAGTATGTATGAAACATTTTTGAAAGAAGTTAGACATTGCTTTCCTTTGATAAATTCAGTTACTTTCACTTTAAAAAAATTACTGTTCCTTAGAAAATTATTTAGGTTGTATCTAAAAGCATAAGCTGTTTATAGACATCACTATGATTTAAGAAATAAGTCAAGCATTACCTTCTCTATGATATATTTTGCAGAATCATGTGTGTGTGCTTTATCTGCACATACATATACACACATTTTACATACATATGCGTATGTATGGGAGGGAACATTAATCATATGTCTAGAGTATTAAGGAATTTCATTAGAAGGTTTAAAGATAACTAGAAAAAGACCTAAAAGATCTCAGTATGAAGATATAGTTTGTAAAACAGACGTATTTTTTAAAAAGTTATGCATAAGCCAGGTGTGGTGGTGCATGCCCTTAATCCCAGTACTTGGGAGGCTGAGACAGGAGGATCGCAGGTTCGCGGCCAGCCTCAGCTACTTGGTGAGGTCCTCCGCAACTTAGACCCTGTTTCAAAATAAAGAATAAAAAATAGGCTGGGGGTGTAGCTCAGAGGTAAAATGTCCCTGGGTTCCATCTCCAGTTCTGCAAAAAAAAGTTATGCATAAATTGAACTTTTCAATATCATAATTTAAATGTACCAGGAAAATACCACTATTTCAAGATAGTATGAAATAGCATTGGTGACTGTGGCCTCTCAGTGATTTTTATAGTTCAAAAGAGTTTTGAAATTTATTTTTCTTAGCTGCCGGCAAACTTCACTACTTATCGAATGTTCTACATATTCTTGACATGCACAGGTTGCCTATGATATTGAACTGGTATTGCTGTCTCTTTATGCACTCTGCATCGGCTTCCTTCAGTAAGAGCCAGTTGTCCTGTAGGATTTGGTGCACATTCAATCGACTAGCAAATTACTTTGCTTAATATCTGAAAAAGCTATGAGATTTTCAGAGTGCACTCTTAAAATATGCAGCATACTATCTAAGAGGCTTTTGCATCACATTGGAGATGTAACCTAAATTTTCAAAAAATCATTATTTTTTGATTTATTCATTTTTAACGTTACATATGAATTATTACTAAACAAGTTTAAAATTATTAGGTTTTAAACTTTCAATATTGGCTTTGAAAACTAAATGTTGAATTAAAGTATATTTGATATAAAATAGGGAATATTACTGCAAATATTGAATTAGAAAGTAAACTGAAAATGCTTTCCTCTTTGGCTGTTGCACCTTCCCTTCTCCATTTCACTACTGATTTTTTTAAAGACTGATTATCTTTTTCTGGCCCCACTTTCTCCCATTTCATTCTTTCATTACTGCAGGCTGGTTTCTGCTGCAGACTCCTCCTTCCCTGGTCTCTCAGCAAGATTGGCATAGCCTTCTAATTTCCATATTCAGTAATCCATTTCTAGTACCTCTCTCTTGGCCTTTCTGAAGCAAATGATACTATTGACTATGGGCTCATTTCTCTTCTTTTTTTAAAATTATTTTTTTACTTTTGGTGCTGGGGATTGAACCCAGGGGCATTTTATCTCCAAGCTACACCCCAGCCCTTTTTATTTTGAAGTTGCTGAGGCTGGCCTTGAACCTGGGTTCCTCCTTTCTCTTCTAAAATTCTGTATGCTTTCGGCTTCTGATTGTACAGTTCTCTCCTGACTCTCTCATAGTATCCTTCTCTGCCTTCCTGGGGTCTCCTCTTTTCCTCAGAAGGAATGAAAAATATGAGACTTAATAGCATGGTTGATATCCCACCAAAATTAGGCACAACTAACCAGAAGTCATGTATATAAGGGAGGAGTTTATGTTGTCTTTTAAAAATTAATTCATTCAGTATCTTCAGTTAGGAAATAATTTTCCTTTCTAGGCCTATCCTTTACCTTTAATTTGACATGAATTTGCATTTCCCCCTTTAAGTAGCCTCAGCAGATGCATGGGATATCTGAATTTAAATAATTCTGTTAAGAAAATTTATGTTGGGCCTTTAGGTAAAATTCAATATTTTCCTAAAGAGGAATCTGTCCTATCATCTAATTGCTAGGGAAAAGTAAACGTTTTTTATTTTATAACTTTATAATATCTGTTTATGTCAGCACAGAATGCTTTATATTGCTAATCACTTTTCAGTGTGAAAATACATCTTTTTTTTTCCATCCAGAGCTTTGTTTTAAGCGTTAAGATGCTTCTTTTTTTGAGGGGGGTACTGGGGATTGAACCCAGAGGCATTCTACCTCTGAGCTACACCCCACCCCAACCCCCTTTTTAAATTTTTTTAAAATTTTGAAACAGGGTCTCACTAAGTTGCTGAGTGTCTCACTAAGTTGCTGAGGTTGGCCTCCTGTCTCAGCCTCCCAAGTACTGGGATTACAGGCGTGCACCACTGCACCTGGCTTTTTTATTTTCCTTTTTTTTTTTGCAATTTTTTCTTTAATCATAGAACTTTGAAGTAGTGTGAAGTTACTTTTACTTCACACTCAAGAATTCTCCAAACGGTTCTCTACCTATGAGTCTCTTTTTCTGGCTTCAAACTTCTATTTATCTTTGTTTTAAAAATTAGTACTAGTTCATGCTTTATGAATAAGCATGCTAGAATCTACCAGAAGACTTGTTCAAACCCCAAATAAAGATCCATTTCCCAAGGAGAGTGAGCGCAATAAATCAGGTGATGGTTTAGGAAGGGACAGTGGTGAGGCTGCTTGTAAACTTTGGGTTCCTAAATGTTAATGTTAAGTTTCCTTTATAAAAGGCCAGTGTTTGTAGAGCTTATCCCGTCAGCAATATCCCGTGTCAACTGTCGGGCCATGTTTAGCATGCGGAGATGTATTAATCTGCCATGGCCACCACTGTAAGAGGCTGGGATAAAGAGAGGACTCAGGCAGGTGAAGAGGGATTAACTGTGTGGATTGAACACACTCTTCAATCACGGAACCAGTGATTTTACAAAGGATTAGCTGCTGCCTTTACCCATATTGATTACTGGCTTGCTACTCAGAACGGAGATGACACCACTCGCGCAGTTGCCGCGCCGTGCGCTCCGCGAAGTGAACATCATTCATATTAATGGATTTGTCTTAGGCATTATAGAAACTGACAGATTTATTGGAGTAGCAGTTGCTGGAACTGTTATGGTTAAGGTTGTGTCAGCATATCTATTAAAACTTCAGGGTTTTAGAAGTTTATGGCATAGCTGTAAAATTTATTTCCCAAGTGGAATTTGGAATACCAGTTATAGCCTGGCACAATTTTTATGCATAGTTTTACATCCGTAGAGCAAAAAAATAAAATCCCTTATTTTGCTATTTGTGAATGTAGGTTGAGTATCCCTTATCCAGAATGCTTGGGACTACAAGTGTTTCAGATTTGGGATTTATCTTTTTAAATTTTAGAATATTTGCATATACATAATGAGGTATCTTAGGGATGGAACCCGGGTCTAAACATGAAATTAATTTGTGTTTCATATATACCGTATGCACATAGCCTGCAAGTAATTTATATACTATTTTGACTGCAGCTGCGTTTTGAGGTCCGATGAGGAATTAGCCACTTGTGGGGGTCATAGCTGCTCACAAGTTTTGGATTTTGAAGCCTTTCAGATTTCAGATTTTCAGGTTAGGCATGCTCACTGTATCAGCAAATTTAAATTCATTTCATTTTGAAAAAAACTTATGTCACACTATGAAAATCAGTAGTAAGTATTCAAATTATCTGTATCAGGAAAAAATGGGTTTCTTTAATTTTGTTTTTGGTTTTAAAAGGTATTTATATAGAGTTGTTTGCATGTATTTTTCTAACACTGTACCCCAATATTATGTAAAATTACAATGCACCCAATTAAAAAATTCATATTGAAACCTAAAAAATAAATTGAAAAAGGGTGTTTATAATCTCATGATCCTCTAATCTTTTTAAGAAACCATTCTTCTTGCAGGCGTTTTCGTTGTCACAAGAGGAAGGGTGAGCTGGAAGCTTTCTAGTACTTACCGTTGCTGAGGGGTGGACGTGTGGAGAAAAGTAAAGAAGCAGCACGTTCCAGGCCTCTCATTCTTGTCTTTCCTTGTTAGTTCCTCGAATTGAATCTCTTCTTCAGTGGGGAACAGTCCCTAATCAAGAGTTTCCCAAAAGCAAAGACCGTAACTTTATCCCTGACCTATCACGGTGCTTGGTACATTTTGGGTCCTCAGTAAATGTTTGATGAATGAATATACAGTTGTATGCAACTGGTTCCATAGTACTATCTTTTATTATGATAGCCTCTTTCGACACTACTGTGAAAGATATATTAAATGTTTATAAAACTATTTTAATGACTCAAAAATTAGGTAGTCTATAAGTAAAAATCAGCTGCATGATTCTTAATATATCTGGCATTTCCCTTCGGTTTTTAGTTTTGCGCTGATTGCAAAACTGTGCTCATCAGTGTTCTTGTGGTTTTGTATTGAACATTATCATCTTAGAGCATATTTTACAAATCCTATAAACATGCATTAAATTTGTTTCTTAAATATACCATTCTGAGCAATGTAGACAGTTTACTTTAAAATAGTTCTACATTTAGTTCCTTCTTGATTTTGATGCACCCTCCCATCTCAGAACCATTCCCTTTGGTACCTTTTGCTAAAAGTCTAACGAAAAAGACATACTTCTGGACACATTTCAGCCTGATGCCCTCCGTGCTCCCTGAATGTCTGTGTTGGCCTCCCCAGCCAGTCTCACACCTGGCGGTCAGCAGTCGCTCCTCTCTGAAGCTTAGGACCAGAAGAGGATTAAGTTGGTGGTATGCTTTGATTGTCGGGTACTAGGAAAGAACTGTTCTGATACTATAGTTTCAGGGTGTATTCTCAAATTATTTCCTCAGTTATACAGATGACAGTGCCTTCTAATTCTTTCAGTTGCCCTATCAGACTGAAGAGTAGACTGGACGTGATGGCGCTCAGCCACAGGTTCCGTGGATTTGTTTATGTGGAGTGGGCATATGCTCCAGGGGTTTGCAGGCTAGCATTGTCCTGGCTTTGAGTTAGAGCTCTTCGAGGCTAATTGCCGATTTATTTTTTTGTATTAAGATGATCTCTCTGCAGGCATATGTCCCCGCAAAGCACTTAAACTTTATAAATTGAAACTTAAATTTGCAAGAACGAGTGGATTCACTTTCCCCCTAGCCTGGCTGCCTGTTCAAGGATATGATTCTGACTCAAATGGCAACATAAACGGGCTGTGTTAGCTTCTTGGAGGAGCACAGCTTCTGCTTGGGATTTAATATTTACTCCAAGTTTCATCAAGGCAAACAGTATTGTCTGAGAAAATTTCAGGGTGTCTGTTCCTATAGGGATTCTAGAATCTTCTTGAGTTGAATAGGACTGTCAGAGCACGCACTATGTCCTCAGGCAGCCTGGTTTTGTACTCTACAGAGTTGCTTTTACTGAATTTTGCTTTGGCATTAGACTGTTGGCCTGATATGAGTGATATTGTACAAAACAACCCTATGAAACTTTTATTTTATGTACTGTAAAAATGTTATTGAGGACATTGAAAACACATGGGAGAAATGTTGCTCTCATTTCAGTACCAGGAACCAGGAACTTACGTGCCCTTCCCTGAGCGATGATTGGTATTCCTCTTATGGGCCGTGGCACATAGAATTTATCATGTTT
The DNA here is from genome assembly GCA_004027185.1 of Glis glis. Lineage (NCBI taxonomy): Eukaryota > Metazoa > Chordata > Mammalia > Rodentia > Gliridae > Glis > Glis glis. The sequence continues at coordinate 6,604 of PVJS01012597.1, forward strand.
CTTGCTTCGTGTTGGTGGTTATAAAGGTTATAACTGGAATTTTGGCCTACTCCTAGCATGCTCAAATGACTTTGCAGTTCCACTTAGCTTTGTGTTCCCCTCCGACTCCTAGTTTTGCCTTGATTTTTTAAAAATTGGGAATAAGCCGGGCGTGGTGGCGCACGCTTGTCATCCCAGTACTTGGGAGGTGGAGACCGGAGGATCCGGGTTCGCGGCCAGCCTCAGCTACTTAGTGAGGCCCTCTGCAACTTCATGAGACCCGGTTTCAAAATAAAGGATAAAAAATAGGGCCGGGGGTGTAGCTGGGAGGTAGAACGCCCCTGGGTTAACCCCACAGCACTGCAAAAAAAAAATTGGGAATAAGCCTGGTGTGGTGGCACACACTTGTAATCCCAGTATTTGGGAGGCTGAGACAGGAGAATTGCAGGTTTGCGGCCAGCCTCAGCTACTTAGTGAGGCCCTCTGCAACTTAGTGAGACCCTGTTTCAAAATAAAAAATAAAAAAAATAGGGCTGGGGTGTGGCTCTGAGGTAGAATACCCCTGGGTTCAATCCCCAGTACCACACATACACACAAAAAATTGGGAATAGACCATGTGTTACTGATATAATGATGATAATAAGTAAGAATGATATTGGTATGAAGGATGTGTGAACTTCATACTTACACTGAACAGAGAGAGAACTATGTGAAGACCTCTTATTCTGAGGGGGGAAGAAGACACATTGTGTGCGTGTTGGAGAGAGAGGAGGAAGAGCCCGCAGGCTTGTGTTCTAAGATGGTTATGATTCAAAGCAGGAGAGTTACTTTGAATGGCAGACTAGGGAAAATATCAAAAACTTTTTATTGGGGGGGGTACTAGGATTGGATCCAGGGGCATTCTACCTCTGAGAATAGGGCTGAGCTGCACCCCCAGCCTTATTTTATTTTTTATTTTGAAACAGGGTCTTGATAAGTTGCTGAGGACCTTGCTATATGCCAAGGCTGGCCTTGAACCTGCATCCTCCTGATCCTCCCATTTCAGCCTCCCAAATTCTGGGATTATAGGCATGCACTCAAAGACTCAAAAGACTTTTGAATTAAATAAAAATTAGGAAGTTGCCTTCTTAAATAAAAGCAGGAGATGAATATAAAGCATGAAAATGATGGGAAATCTATTTGCTTTAATAATCAAGTCGTTAGTAATCAGAGAAGGACTGTAGGGCGAGGCCTTCATTCAGCTGTGTTTACCTTTTATTATTTAAGTTAGTCATAGGATCATTTCATGTTTGATCACTTTCAAACTGCATGTCTTTTAGTTTTTTTGGGGTTTTTTTAGCTTATTTCAGCCACCCCTCAATCATAAGGCTCTTTTGGGAGATGGAAATAAGGTGACACTGGTTTTTGTGCCTATTTTCTTTCTTTAAGACAAGACCAAAAATGTAAGCTACAGTATACCATACAATAGAGAAGGCATTATAACTTTGTATAGTCCTATTTCAGATATAACCTGTATTATTATTATTATTATTATTATTGCAGTACCGGGGATTGAACGCAGGGGCGTTCTACCTCCGCGCTACGCCCCCGGCCCTATTTTTTATACGTTATTTTGAAACCGGGTCTCAAAAAGTTGCGGAGGGCCTCACTAAGGAGAGAGAGAGAGAGAGAGAGAGAGGGAGGGAGAGAGGGAGAGAGAGAGCGAGAGAGCTGAGGCTGGCCGCGAACCCGGATCCTCTGGTCTCCGCCTCCCAAAGTACTGGGATTACAAGCGTGCGCCACCACGCCCGGCATAACCTGTATTATTAATGGCTTGACTTTTTTTGTGCATAGAATAGGAAAGATAATTGAATAAAATGAATTTAAAGAATGTTACAAATTATAAAAGTGTTAGTCATATTCTTAAAATAATTTTTAAAAATTTATAGCTTAAAACACAACATAAAGCAATTGTGAAAATAAATAAATGAATGAATCATCTTATGGCCTATTTGAAAATAAAGCATTTGAGTGGAAAGGAGCTAAAGAATTCAGTCTGAATTATATCCATTTCTTATTTCTAAGCAATTTGCTAGAGGAATCTGCATACAAAAAGAGCTTCCTTTTCCGCCCATAAATATCAGTTTCCCCAGAACTAATTTGTTTCATGTTTGTGTATATGCAAAATGAAAAACTTTTAAAGAGACATGCTTAGGAAGCAAAATTGATCTTGTAGAAGATAAAACAAATACTCTAGAAGTTTAACTGCATGGTATTTTGCAATATATCATTCTGTTGTTAAGGAATTAATTTTAAATAATCGTGATTACTTTAATGCCATAGAATAGTCATTCAATACTGTTGTCTTCTACCGCTTCTATAGATGCCATTTGTTTATCCCATCCACAGTAGAACATAGCATTTCAGAAAATGGGCTTTCTAGGCAGACAGACTTGGGGGCCTACTTCCACTTACTGAGTGTGACCTTGATTTCCCATTGGTAACACAGAGCTAATAATCCCTGCCTCTCGGGGTTGTGTGGGAGCGAAACGGGATGATGACTGTACCATGCTTAATTTGTGGTAAAGACTCCATAAATGTTAGCGATTGCAGTCACTACCTCATTGAGCCATGCTGGGGTTTGCAATCATGCCACCGATAGTGCTTGAAAAAAGGATTCTTTAAGACTATAGTGTAGAAACATGGAAAAGGTAGTGTTTGATACAGAGATACCATAGGCAAGGAGGAAAGAAGTAGAACCAATTATTTGCTATTGTTTAAATTTTATACATAAATCATTTGACTTTTAAAACGCCTGCAAGAAATTTTCAATGCAGTGGAATTTTATTTTTCCTGGTTGCCTATTTTAGGTAATAAAAGGGCCGGGCATATAATATACACTAGTAAATATTTGCTTAAAAATGAATTGAGTGTTCCTTTTCATTTATACTAATCATATGCTAATATCATCAAGTATTTTTTCACACATCAGATTTTTTTGGGGGGGACAAATGTTATAAGTGGATATTTGTATTCTTAAAATGTGCTTAATTTTTACGTTTTTGTTCTAGTGGTTTGTCTTTTCAGCTTATTGTTTTCTCGTGTGTAGAACAAGGAATTGTGGCAAATCTGTATTTAAAAATAGTAGTAATAATAATGTTAGTAGAACTAACATTTCTTAATTGCTACTTCCTAGCATTCGTAGTTATCCTAAATGCTATCCTTCTAAACTCCATAGTATGTCCTCTTATTATCTGCATTCAAAGGTTTGAAAACTAAAGCTTAATGAATTCAAATAACTTGCTAAGTCACAGAACTAGTAGTTAAGCTGCAATTTGAATAGCAGACTCAGGATTTTAACTACAGTCTAAAATGTAGTCTCAGATTTGGGGCACCTTGATTATGGAAAAGAAAAACTTTAAAACCTAGTTCATAATTGTATATATTGGATTTTACAATAGAGTCTGGAAATTTTGATATATTTAGAGGCATAGAATTTATAACCTAGCGAGAAATGTGTATTCCATTTTAAACTGATGTTTCATTTTCTTAAAGTGTTTTTGCATCACACAGACTTTTACAAAAGGCTGTTGTTTTTCAGAATCCAAGTAATGTTTTCTTGCACAGGGTGGATGATTAAGACATAGGCAGATTCAAAGTAGTTGAGAAGTTATTCTGTGTAGAAGATACAATTCAGTTTAGATTCCTTCTGTGAAATGTAAAGATTTGCTATTAAAAAGAAACATGAAAAAAAAAACATGATAAAAAGATGATAAAAGCATGGAGGGTGCTTGGTATAATAACTATGTAAAGTGAAAATTCTCATGTTGAACCTTATTTTTGAATGATTGATTTGGTATATTTATATATCATCATCCCTGGAAATAATTGAAAGATTCTTACAGAGGTTTCCAGAAATCAGTAACTCTGGAATTTTTGAATAAAAAACATACTTTTAAATTGTATAAGGAACAAGTTTATTATATTGTGAAAATGTGATACTTAATGTTGTATCATTAGATCAAGGAGCCAGAAGTCTTGGAGGTTTTTTATATCTAAGTTGATAAGAAGACAGCAATCCTATATTAAAGATTTGTAAGCGCATGACCATACTATGAATATGCAACAATATATTAAATATGCAAATATGAAAATTTTAATATATTAAATATGTAAATATATAATAAGATATGTATTAAGGCAGGCTAATTATACACTTACACATACTGCGAAGTAAGTATTTTGGTAGATTTCTATGAATATTAGTAGCAGCCACAGTAAGTAAATAAATAAATATTTGCTATAAAATAGAAGCTTTTGATTGGCTTCTGAACAAACACAATCTGTTGGATCATATTCAAGAGCCCATCTTACATGCATGTAGATATAATATTGATAGCCATTGTTGTCTTCTTTGGTCCCAAATAGACTTACTAAAGACATACTGGAATTCTCACGAGGCTATTGGAATCTCCATTTCATGAAGTAGAGTTAATAAAGGCAAACGTGAATTATCCTAATGGTTATTCGGGTTTTGCTGGGTAGCTTTCAACGTGACTTGCCACTTTCGAGGAGGGAGGAGACTGGCAGATGGTAAAGCTGCGATCGCAACCTCTGCTCTTGCCCATGTCATTACATAGGCGGCCATATCAGTCTGAGAGGCCATATCCCCGCGGCTTGGCCCTCCTGAGAATTCTGTGGTTCCACTAATTGGAAGTTTACCATCTTTGTGTCTAAGCATGGAATGAGCCTTTCTTGTTTCTGTTTTTAAGGGAAATAGCATGCTAGCCTTAGCGATCACCAGTGTTAGTGTAGTGCTTGGTTCATCTCTCCTGAATGAAGAGTAGTGGTGAGAAAACCAGCTGGTAAGAGGTCTAATGTGAAGCAATACAGTCAGTTGTCTTTCAGAGTTACTGCAGTTATTATTTTCTTAAAGGTTATTGTTTTATATGTCTACTAAATACATAATAGTGTCGTTTTTGCCACAAAAAAAGAACAAACAAACAAAATGAACACAAGGATTTTAAATTCCAGGTTTCCATGTGCAGGATCAAATTACTAGAATATGAAAAATATTTAATTTATATACGTATCTCAAAGACATTCTAAGCTAAAATTCTAGCTAGACATTAAACCTTTAAAATGATATAAAACAGTTCTATACTAGAGCTAAAGGAAGTTACCAATTGTTCTGCAAATATTATGTTGTGGACAATTTCTACATTTGATATCATTGAATGTTGAATCCACTGTGGACCCTGGCCGTTCGTTAAAAGACAAGAAAAAGACTAGTGTGGCTATATTTCATGGGAGAGTCTTAGGGATGATCTAGCTCATACGCTCCCAAGTGGGCGATCCCACGCCCCGGAAGGTGCTGGAACAGAATCTATATTCTATACATGAAATTTATACACGAAAGAGCACAGATTCGTCACTGCATCTTTCTGTTTATTTACTTAAAGGAAGTAATTTCCAGGGAGCACTGCGTAATTTTTTTTTTTTTCTGAAAAGGGGGCAGTGAGCCAAATAAGTTTGAAAGACTGTGATCTAACCTGTTTTTCATGTTTTAGATGAGAAAACTGAATTCTAGAGAGGCTAAGTGACTTCTTTAAGGTCACAGATGTGCAGAACTAGGATTTGATTACAGACTTCTTTACCCTAGACCATGGATTTTGAAGTCAATATCAATGAGGTCTAAACTTCTGGATAGCGGCTGTATTGCTAAAATATATTTATATCCAAGTTAAATTTAGATTTCTCTCCTTGGTTGGGAGATAAGTTTTTAAGACTCCTAAATGCCCTAGAAAAACCTAAAGCATACTCAGTTGAGTGTAAGGTTTCTCTGTGAATACAGCCAGGGAGAAAGAATATTTGATATGGACTCAGAGAAACAAATTTTAGCATTTGGTTTTGGGGAAAAAATCATTTTATGTTTTACTTGGTATAAGAATAAGGATATGTCTATTAATAGTAAGAATGCATTGAAATTCTTGAAGAGTTAATCCATTAGAAATGTGAAGCAGCCTACCTGTCTCTCAGGAATTTATTGTACTTATTCATAATAGCATCTAAGTTCTGCCCTTATAGAAATATATTGAAAAGTATCAACCTTTTGAAATCATTCAGTTGCATAATATTACTGTATTCTGGGACCGTAATGGATTAAGACATAGGAGTTTAGAATATTTTTTTCCTCTTGAGATTTATAGGAGGAGAAGAGGAATTAATCTATGAGATGGATCTGAAACAAGGCTAATAGGCCTGGATTTAAGCAATTTCAGTAATTAAAAATACACGGATTCTGGTGGGATCTGACACTCAACTTTTCTAAAACGGATTGTTGACTCTTTTCCCCCTCTACTTTCCACAGGAAACCAGTTTCCTCCAGTTGCAGCACAGGACCTGCCTTTTGTCCTAAAGGCTGGCTACCTTGAAAAACGCAGAAAAGGTAGGCTGTAAGATTCTAGTGAAAAATCTGAAAATGGTTTCATCCTTAGATAAAACATGCTTGCAGTAGCCATGTGGAGCCAATGTTCTCTTAGTTGATTGAAGAGTTTAGGATTATAAGAAAAATCTGGACGACATTATCTAAACCATAAAATATAACTTCTAGCTTTAAATAATTTTTAATAACAACAATTAGGTCAGGATTTTAGTTGTAAGCTGGGCTATTGATAAATGATTCCGGAGCTGTTTCCTGTGTCTTCTGGGAAAGCTGTGGGCCACGACTGTGTTCTCCAAAATGGGATATCTGATCCCCCTGCCAAGCGCAGGTGATCCTGCACCAACCTGGCGTGCTCCACGGCTGGTTCGGATCAACCCGGCGTGGCGTGTCGTCTGCCATTGTCTTTTGTTCATTTCGGTGTTCCTCTCCACTGGCCATGATAGTTGGGACTTGATCAGATGGTCTCACTTTCTCAACACCAAAATTTAATGGAAATGAAATATGGAGATGGTGTTGCGATACGGAAAACAAAAAGCAGAAAGTCTCTTCATTACCAGTCTGCACATCTCTCAGGTAGTCCTTCCGGGCCCTTCTGTGTATATTCAGTCATTTGCATTTCTTAGCTGAATTTTGAAGCTGAAAGATGTAATAGAAATAATCTAGGTCAGCTCCTCCCCATCCCCTTTATAACAGATGAGAAACCAAAGCCCAAATGAACCAATTCAGTTATCTCAAGTGTATGAGATGCCTTTTTGGGAACTGTCTCTGTCAGGAAAGTTTGGTGGCCGGGCAGTTGATTCTGTACGTTTCCCGTCCCATCTCTCTTTTGCTTCATCCCTTTTAACTTCATTAAGACTTCTGTTGTTGTTTTCGTCTGGCTTTTTTGTTTTTTTTTTTGGGGGGGGCAATAGAAGATACAAATTAATTAGTCATAGAATGTTAGAGCTAAAAGGAACCTTAGAAGTTATATTAATTATTTTTTCCTTTTACAGTAAGGAAATGGCCTCCCATTCATATGGCATGCGTATCATCTAAACTGTTATTTTTTTTCTCCTTTATTGTAGATCACAGCTTCCTGGGATTTGAATGGCAGAAGCGGTGGTGTGCTCTCAGTAAAACAGTGTTCTATTACTATGGAAGCGATAAAGGTAGTGTTGGTGTTCAGTTCTGTCAACTTCTATCACCTCAAGGGTTGGGGATCATTTTACTGGCCCTTTCCCCTAGTTTTTGGACACAGAGTAAACTGAAGACAAATGGAGAAAGAACAACAGAAAATTTTTAGCAATTACGGTAATTTACAATTCTATTTCATTGTTTGATAAATGCTCCAAATTTTAGAATGCCCTAAAAATTAACATAATCATGTATCATTGAATTAGGAAAGAGGATAAAATGAGGCCCATCCACGAGGACTTGCACCTGAGGAAATACTTATTATCCAGGCAACAGTTGTAGAACTTCTGGAAAAGCGAATCTCAGTGACGTGTGAGAATTTTAAAGGCAGGAAAATAAAATATTTTAAAAGAAAATTTCAAATAAAATAAAATGAGTACTGTACCTTTCTGGGCTCCCTTTACCCATGTAAAAACATTGGAAATGTGTTTGCGGATTCTGCTATATCCTAGCACTTCAGCTACCTCATTTGTTTAGTTCACAAAAACTCTGTTAGCTACATACTGTTTTTAGCCTTCCCCCATTTTATTTTATTATTTTATTTTATTACAGTACCGGAGACTGAACTCAATGGCACTCTACCACGGAGCTATATCCCCACCCCTTTTTATTTATTTATGTATGTATGTATGTATGTATATATGTATTTATTTATTTATTTATTTAGACAGGGACTCACTGAGTTGCTGAGGCTGTCCTTGAACTTGCAATCCTTCTGCCTCAGCCTCTCAAGTAGCTGGGATTACAAGTGTGCACCCACAGGGCCCAGTTTAGCCCCACTTATTTTACTGTTAGGAAGACTAGAAACACAAAGGTGAAGTTTTTTTGTTCAAGGTCACAGAACTGGTAAATGGCAGATCTGAGATTTATCTACAACCTGGGCAGCATGGTGAGCGCTCAGCCCTTAACCGCTATGGTCACTGTATTCATTTAGAAACAGGAAGGTATATTTGGGCACTTCATTTGTTAATTAGTAAATCTTTTAGTCATAGTTCCTGTAATTTTAAATTTCTTGTTTGAATAAATAAAGCCACAAAAATAATGAAATTTAAATAATGTAAATTCTTAGTTTTGCTTTTTTCTAGGGAAAGTAGGCCAGAAGTTGAATATTAGGAATTAAGGGTCATATAGAAATAGGTAACATTCACTTCCAGAAAGGATACTTTAAGGAGAAAAGACATAAACGCCCAGCACCACTAAATATAATTTCTCTCATGGAATCGTTACTTCTCAGTGTCATTTGGAAATTTATGTTTTAATATTTGTAGTTTTTAGGGGTTTTTCCTTATTATAAAAAATGCAAGCTGGGCATGGTGGCATACGCTTGTAATCCCAGTACTTGGGAGGCTGAGACCAGAGGATCCGGGTTCACAGCCAGCCTCAGCTACTTAGTGAGGCCCTCTGCAACTTAGTGAGACCCTGTTTCAAAATAAAGAATAAAAAACAGGGCTGGGGGTATAGCTCAGAGGTAGAATGCCCCTGGACTCAATCCTTGGTACTGCAAAAAAAAAAAAAAATGCAGATGAGATTATTTCCAATAAATTTGAAATACGTAATTCTAGAAGTTCGTCTGGCCCTTTGGCTAAAAGGATGGAGAAATTAAGAATATAGCGGCCAGTTTGTATTCTATCACACGTTCAAGTGTAGTCACGGCATCAGTGAAGCGCAGACTGTTAACAGCTGTAAACGAGCCAGTTCTGCTAAGGGGTAATAGGTGGTTTTGTCAGAAAAATCTAGAATTCAAGTTTTGTTCTGATTATCATAGGTTATAAACTTGTGTTACTGTTACAGGTGTATAATTTTGTACATTATTGTGAATTTAAATCAAGAGCTTACCTTTCCACAAAGACATACCCTTTTTTTTTTCACCAGACTAGGGGAGGGAGGTTTCAAATCCTTGTGACTTTGGTTCATTAGGTTTCTCCTTTCTCATTTCTTTAATCACTGAATACTAATGTCAGTACTTCCCCATTCCTAACTGGCATATACTAACTGTTAGGTCAAAGGTCAGCAAGAGTCTTACTAAACCCTAGAAGTATTTATATTTACTTCAAAGGCCAATATTCTATAACGAAATTCTAGTTAAATTCCCATTCCTAGTCTTTGCTGAGACCTCATGGCAGTAACATTCTTAGAAATTTGAATTTTAACTGCTTTGTAGCCCCTTCAACCAATTTTGCTTTTTAAAAATTAGCATTTTAAGCCAGGCCTTGTGTGCACACCTGTAATGCCAGTGCTTGGGAGGCTGAGACAGGAGGATCGCTGAATTGAAGCCAGCCACTGCAACTTAGTGGGACCCTGTTTCAAATAAAAATAAAATAGGACCTGGGGTGTAGCTCAGTGGTAGAGTGTCCCTGAGTTCAATCCTCAGTTAACATGCACGTGTGCGCGCACACACACACACACACAATAAAAAATTAAAAATAGCATTTCAACATTCCTTACTTATGTTGCTATTTGAAAATCTGGCTTTTTATTTCCCTAAAGTCTTCCTGTCTGTTACTATGAAGCCTCCTGTTTCCGGTGCGATTTCAGGTCTGTTTCTCATGGTTCTTTTCTTTGGTTGCTTCCTTTGGAATTCTTAGTTCCTTTCCTTTTAGGGACTCTGGGGGAAAAAAATCTGCCTTTAGACATTTTAAAGTCTCTTTTTTGGCACAATTCTGATTTCCTTCCTTCATATCTTTTTCTTTTCAGGAAAATGTGTCAAATAAAAATTTTATTTTCTTTTGTGAAATCAAGTAGCTGATTTGTACAGCCTTGTTTATCGTATGTGTGAACCATTTACCTAAACTTTGGAAAGAGCTATTTAGATATATGAGAACCGTAATCCTCCAACTAAGTAGGATTTAGATAAATGGGCTGGAGAGGCACAGAAGGAGTTGATACCACTTACTAGGTTAAACTGTACTTTGTTACCATTTGACAGATACATAGCTCACATTTTCTACCGTATCGTGTGTGCCAAAAAACATATTGACCTATCAAGATAGTAATGGCTTAGAAAGAGTAGTTCCATCCTCTAGGGTATAGAATGCACTTACCTTTATGCCCATAAATATTGTCTGTATTTATTATTCATAGCCATTTGGGGCCCTTAAGTAACAAATATATATATAGTACATATTTTATTACTTTATGAAATCATATCCACCCTCTCATTTCCTCCTTTTCCCATGATTGTTGTGAGTCTTATTCATCAAGTTTCCCAATCTTAGATGTTCAGATTTCCATCAAGGGATCCACTCATTCACTTGCTCATTTATTCATATTTTTATTTGGTAAACATTTGTTGGGCACTTGGTTAGATAACAGGAACTGGGGATCCAAAGCTCCTTAGAGGTGCTCACACTCTGGGTTGTGTGGGTTAGTAACGAGAGGAAGAGCGAGCGCTGTGGGATCTGAGGTGGGGCTACGCAGCTAGACATAACTTCAATGTAGTGCAGGAAGTCATTCAAAGAAAATATCCTTGGATCACAGAGGAGTGAAAGATACTTGCCTAGAGAGTTAGGGAAGACTTCCTGGCAGAGAAGACACTTTATTGGGTCTTTTTTTTTCTGTGGTACTGGGGATCGAATCTAGGGGCATTCTACCTCTGAGCTACACCCCCCAGCCCTATTTTATTTTTTATTTTGAAACAGGGTCTCACTAAGTTGCTGAGGATCTCACTAAGTTGCTGAGGCTGGTCTCAAACCTGTGATCCTCCTGCCTTCACCTCCCAAGTACCAGGATTACAGGTGTGCGCCACCACACCTGACTACTTTATTGGGTCTTAAAGGATGAGTAGGAATTTGCTGGGTAAACACGATGGTTTGAATATATGTGCATCCCTGTAAAGTTTGTATGTTGGAACCTAACTTCCAAGGGGTAGTATTAAGAGGTGAATCTTTTAGGAGGTGACTCGGCCACGAGGGCTTTACCCTCATGAATGAGATAAGGCCCCTTGCTAAAAGGGCTTAAGTAAGCTCTGCAGCCCCGCTCTGCAGCCACACCGAGGGCACAGTGTGTCTCCAGGGAAGACACAGCACCAAGGTGCCTTCTTGAGGCATGAGCAGCACTCACCTGGTGCCCACCCTGCCAGCACCGTGGTCTGGGACTTCCCAGTCTCCAGAGCTTTGGGAAATAAGTTCCTATGGTCAGTTACCCAATCTTGGGTATTATAGCAGCACAGACAGACTAAGACGAGAAGGGTAAAATGACCATTCAAAGCAAGGAAACGGCAGAGGCTTTTAAGATTATCACAATAAACTTTAAATAAAAGATAGGCCTGTATGGGACCTTGTAACAGTATAGAGAAGTTAAAACATACAGCTGGTATTTGGTAGGATTTCTTCAATGCAGGAATAGTGAGGCACAGGCTTAAGTCTTACTGGGGTCTGATGACCACAGACGTTGTTAGTTTATAATAAAGCAGGTAGGTCACAGATTGATTTAAAATTTATCTGTATGATTGAATATGTATATATAGGTTGAAGGTGGGTATTTAAAATCAAACTGTACTGTTATATGCATTTATCTACTTATGTAGATATATAGATGTTGCTATAGTTATTGTGTATATAGATGGACAGATAGATGCGTATTTCGAATAGATATATAGCTATAGCAACATCCATACCTATAGATATTCTTTGGACATCTATGTGTCAGGTGCCATTATTGCAAGGCAGTATAATACATTTACTCAGAGAAATGGGCACAGAGGGCCCATAAAGCAGTAAAATGTGTGGGAGCCAGTACACTGAGCCAGAGAGACTGGAGGCGGCTGAGCCAGAAGAGGCGGGTCAAGTTGTGAAGGATTTACTCGTGACAGTCAGGAGTCTGGGCTTTTCTGTCTAAGGGGCAGTTCATGTTTCTAAGCACTGGAGGTAACCAGATGGCGTGATACCCTGAGTGGACGTTGGAAAGGTCACATCCTCAGCAGACAGGAGAATGGTTTGAGGAGGAGAAGCTGGAGGCAGGAAGTGTTCTGCAGTTGAAAGCGGTTGCGAAGGTGCAAAAGCAAAGCTTGTCTCCTGCCTTAAGTGCAAAGCGGAGCTGCTGGTTGTCATAGACATTTTACCCACCCTCGTGTTGCATGGGCGGCAGCTCTCTTTATTCTCTAATTATTGTAAGAGGCACTAAGAGGATAATAGACATGGGATAGTAAGATAGTATCTACATGATGATTGTCTTAACAATGATTTTTGTTATGATAGTCTAAAAATACCATAATTATCTGAATTTCAATTGTAGAGGAGAACAGTAGGTATAGCCAAGAGAGTAGAAACAAGGGTTTTAACTTCCACAAAAATACCTGTGATTTATTTATTCTTCATTCATAATGACCTCATACTAACTTGCTTTCAAATCAAGTTTATACCTGTGGTCAAACTGTGTTGCTGTAGTAAAACGTCACATCGGACCAGATAATCGTGAATAATTTTTATGTTTTTATATATCAGTTAAATTAATTTAATTAAAAATAAGACAGTTTTGTAAGTTAAAAAGAAAATGTGTGAGTGAGTTAGCTTTCCTTCACTAAAACAAAATCCCTGAGATAATCAGCTTATAAAGAGAAAAGGTTGGCTTGGGCTCCCGGTTTTGGAGGTTTCCGGCCCTGGTCAGTTGCCTCTTTGCTTGTGGGCCTGTTGCAAGGCAGCACATCATGGTGAGAGCTCATGGCAGAGGAAGCTACTCATTTTATGGCGGCTTGAAAGCAAAGAAGGAAGAACCGTCTGCGGTCTTAATATCCCCTTCAAGGGCACACCCCAGTGACTTAGCTGCCTTCCACTCTGCCTGACCTCTGTCACTTCACAGGCTGGTCACCAAGCCTCCAACACAAGAGCCTTTGGAGACATTTCAGATCCAAACTACAGCAGTGGCAGTAACGAAAAGCACTGAATTGTGTTGCAATGTGCTGTTATTCTAAAGCAAGGGGAAAAAAGGTCTTGAAATATGTAAAATTCCCTGCCATCACATCATATTAGCCAAGCTTTTAATTTTAACTAAAATGCTATTCCTTGGACCCATAAATGGATTATTATTTATAGCTATTTGGGACTCCCTCATTAACATATACACACACACATATATATACCTTATAATATTTTTAATTAAAATAGTAACTATTTGATATCTCGTCACAGAAAGTGTTTTGAGTTATACTCAAGCACTGGCATCTATATTCCTGTGAGCTAAAGAGACAAGAGGAAAATGCTCATTTTTCTCTAACCAAGGCCCTAGAATAACTTGTTAGTCAGTTTTGATAATGTTTTGTAAAAGGGCTTAGTATCAAGGGATAGTATTTTCCTCCCCCCACCTAATGAATATCAGTACTCACGGAAATAACATGAGTTGGTTACTGCGGGGAAAAGGCTTTCTTAACATAAGTAGCAGATATTATGGAACATTGCTGGACACATCGCGGAGCTTTCTTTTTGTTAGCTGTTTATAACAAGTTAGTGTTCTTGGTGCAAGCAACCGAAATCAACTTTGTACAGAGGAGCAAGGTATTGGGAGAACATCAGAGTTGGTGGGAGAGCTGAGCAGCCAGGCTCAGAAAGTAGGCTGGTGCTAAGGGAGGGGAGGTGGGCGGAACTTCAGCCTGGTCCACATAGGGTCTGGTTGGGGCACAGGCTGGCCTTGACCTTGCCACACCAGGACATGCGATGTGGCCACTGTGCGCTGCCACAGTTGGTGAGTGCCTTCACCAGCAGAATGGAGGTCCTGGGCTGAAGCCCTGCTCACCTGAGCAGGAACAGGGAAAACGTGCCACCCTCCAGCTTCTGTGGTGGGAAGCTTGGCCCCATCCACAGCCATCTCAGGACAGAACCAGAACAGGTGTTTGGGTGCTGGGGAGCCCCAAGGGATAAATGCCCACTAGTCATAGGGGTTGTAAAGGATTTGGAATTATTTAGTGGCTATATTTATGCTACATTTAAAATTATATGAGAGTGGTTGGTGTTTTAAGCATATCTTCTGAAAGCCAATGAGGAAGAAGAAAAGCAAGCGTATTTGCAAGAGAAGCAGAAGGACTTTGGTAGGTGGCCATGGGTACCTGAGGGATTGTGGGAGAAGTTGGTGAAGGAAAAGGAGAAGTCAGGAATGGCTCTAGTTTTCTGACGTGGGGGCTTGAGTTAATGGAGGTGCTATTTATTGAGATGGGGCCACAAGGACTATCTTGGGTGTTGAGCATCATAGGTGTTGGGGATGGGGGTGTGTTCTCCATTGGGAGTGTGTTCTGCTCAGTGTGCCCAGAGGACATTCGACAGATGATACATGTCTAGTGGGCCGAGGAAGATTTGGATCTATGCTTGGAAGCTGGACTAACAATAGAGAATTATGAGTCACAGTCATACTGATAGGAATTTAATCCTTGGAATTGAATGTGATTGCCCAGGCAGCTCTGTAAAGTAAAAAGAAAAAAAAGTAAGATTTAGGACATAACCCATCATGGCTACTTAAGAAATAGGTAAATGTAGGGGAGCCCAGAAAGGAAGCTGAGAAAGTTTCACCCCAGTTGTAGGAGGAAATGCAAGGTAACGTTTATCTTCTCTACTGTGACTTCATAAATCACATGTTCTGTTGAGGAAAGTGGTTTTTCTAATGTTACTGTGTATTAAAACCACCTGAAATGTTTGCTGAAAATTTGGTTTCCTGGACCCATCCCTAGAGATTCCGATACAGCAAGTGCAAGGTGGTAGCATTTCTGCATTTTTAGCAGGCATCCGATGCAGGGGATTCTTGAAATACCCTTTAAGAAACACCTTTCTAGAGCCAGGCGTGGTGGCGCACGCTTGTAATCCCAATACTTGGGAGGCTGACACCGGAGGATTCCGGTTCGCGACCAGCCTCAGCGACTTAGTGAAGCCCTCCGCAACTTAGACCCTGTTTCAAAATAAAGAATTAAAAATAGGGCTGGGGGTATAGCCTGGAGGTGGAATGTCCCTGGGTTCAATCCCCAGTACCACCAAAAAAAGAAAAAGAAACACCTTTCTAGGAAACAATGTGACATGGTTAAAAAAGCAAGGCTTAGCCAGGCATGGTGGCGCAAGCTTGTAATCCTAGTACTTGGGAGGCTGAGACCGGAGGATCCAGGTTCACGGCCAGCCTCAGCTACTTAGTGAGGCCCTCTGCAACTTCATGAGACCCGGTTTCAAAATAAAGTATAAAAAATAGGGCCGGGGGTGTAGCTCGGAGGTAAAACGCCCCTGGGTTCAGTCCCCGGTACCGCAAAAAAAAAAAAAAAAAAAAAAAAGCAAGGCTTTAGAATCAGACTTATTGTAGGGTCCTGGCTTTTACCACTTAATCATTTGTGTGACTGTAAGTAAGTTGGTTAATTTAATGTTTGTTTTCCCATCGGTGCTGGGGATTTTATCACTTAGAATTATCACAAGGCATGTATGAGATATGCTATATTAAGTTCCTAACATAGAGAAGGAAGTCAGTACATGTGTATTGTCTTTCTTGCAGCTTAAAAAACCCAGAACACAGCTTTAAACCTAAAAGCCAGTGGGGAAAGAAGGAAATAGCTGACATTAGCCACATGTATTATGTTATGTAGGAGATTAGAGCCAACTGTTTCTTACCTTGAACGTACTGAATTAGAATTGTGTAAAATTAAGTTACTGGCTTAATGGATTTCATTATCAACTTTTTCCTGGCAGCCTTCAGTTCTGTAGACGTTAAAATCAAACAGCAAGATAGAGGCAAGGTTAACGTGTGAAATAGACACCGAGGGAATTTTAATAGAGGGACAGACACCTCGAAAATCCTGAGGGCATCGATGTACTATATATATAATAATAAATATATATATATATATATAATATAAAAACATACTCAAGCTGGATGTGGTGGCGCATGAATGTAATCCCAATACTTTGGAGGCTGAGTCAGGAAGATCGCAGGTTCAAGGATAGCCTCAGCAAGTAGTGAGGCTCTCATCAACCTTGCGAAACCCTGTTTCCAAATAAAAATTTAAAAAATAGGGCTGGGGGTGTAGCACGGGATAGAATGCCCCCAGGTTCAATCCCCAGTACCACAAAAATAAATAAATAAATAAATAAATAAATAAATAACTACATACATACATACTCAAAATGATACCGTTAGATTGTCAAGAAAACGTTAAATTATGATTAAAAAACATTGAGGGGTTGGGGAAGTATACATTTTAGAAAGATTTCCATCGCAATAGCTAAAATTCTTTGAAGTTTTGGCACTAAAGGGAATAAGCTTCTGCTATGTATGTCGTTCACATTGATAAAATATTTTAGTAGTCTTTCACAGTTCAAGGTAAATGCACTCATATGACCTTGTTTCCTGTTCAATCCGGCATTTAACTGTTTTAAACAATCTGTATCAAATCAACAGGTGTTCTTGAAACTATCCCAGGAAGTTCTGTGGAACTAACCTATATATAAATTTTTATGGATAATCATAGAATGCTGAAGTTTTCTCTGTCCAGAAGAGGGAGAGGAGCAGATCTTACTATAGCCTTGTCTCCCCCTTCTGGTCCTGGACTTCCTGTCCCATATTGACTAATGGGAATTATGGCTGCTTTATGGTTCTGGTTTTACAAAAGCTCTTGAGAAAGAGTTATGACTTTCCTTCCGTCTCTTCAGCCTCTCTGGTTCCACCCCTCTACCCCACTTGGCTGTTATTATGATTCTTTATCCTCAAATACAGTCAACCAAATAAATACAGGTATTAGTTTCTTTTTATTATTTTGACTTGGTTAAACACCGCCACCTTTTGTTCTGCAGACTGGGTCTTTGATAGAATGAAGTTTTCTTCTGTTATGTCTTTGATTGTTGGTACCATTTTGTTACTCATCTTCCAGAACACTCGTCCTCCCTGTCTGTCATATTCCATTTTGTCCATCTTCTCCCCTCCTCTTTTCCCCTACCTACTGAAGGAGTTTTTCAAGGTGTTTCTGAACTGATTTTCAACATTGTCAGTTGTAATTTTTATCGCTCCACTTCTAACACATTGTTTGTTGTGCTATTAAACGTTTCCCATTTCCTTACACAGTCCCCCCTTTTTTGCTGACTTAATTTCAATTTCTACCTGTTGCACCCATTTCTCTTACTTATATTCATTTTTCATCTTTCATAATTTGTAGGTGGGGTTTTAAATAAAAGATGCAAAGCAGTTGTTTAAAGTTTATTTTGGCTTCTCCTACTTTGCTCACATACTCTATGTTCTTTTTTTTTCTTTTTTTTTTTTTGTGGTACTGCAGATTGAAGCCAGGGGCATTCTACCCTTGAGCTACACCCCCAGCCCTATTTTATTATTTAGTTTGAAACAGGGTCTCACTAAATTACA
>PVJS01012597.1:24587-43674 GCA_004027185.1 Glis glis
TTTGAAACCGGGTCTCACGAAGTTGCGGAAGCCTCACTAAGTAGAGAGAGAGAGAGAGAGAGAGAGAGAGAGAGACAGAGAGAGAGACAGGGAGAGACAGAGAGCTGAGGCTGGCCGCGAACCCGGATCCTCCCGGTCTCCGCCTCCCAAAGTACTGGGATTACAAGCGTGTGCCACCACGCCCGGCTTTGCATAATTTTTTTCTGACACCTGTGCTAGCTTATTTTCTTTTCCTCTTTTATTTATCCTTGAACAATGATATGTCTATATAATCTGAAATGCTTACCATAAATTATATGTGTGGCCTCTCTCTTAGACTCTAACAGAAGATCTGATACATGGCCCTATAAACATATTTCTGGGGATTTTGTCTAAAATGGATCTGCTGGTATAAGATGAGGTCTCCTGATTTTGCTGCCTGGTTGTTTTATTCCTAGAGAATCTAGTATAGGAAGGTCTCCTGCTCCCTCTAGCTTTTCCAAAAACAGAGTTGGTGTGTGTGTGTGTGTGTATGTGTGTTGTGTGTGTGTGTGTGTGTGTGTGTGTGTGTGTTACTAGGGATTGAACTCAGGGACATTCTACCTCTGAGCCACACCCCCAGCCCTATTTTTATTTTTATTTTGAAACAGGGTCTCACTAGGTTGATGAGAGTCTAACTACTTGCTGAGTTTTTATAAAAACTACTTACTCAGTTTTTATAGAGCTGATTTTATATCTCCAGATGTAGACTCCCGCTCCTTATGCGTTTATTTCTACCTCCATATGTTTTACTGGTAAGAATTTAGACCCAAAGTGGAGGTAGACAGTATAGATCTTAGATCGGACGGACTGACTGAGTGGAGCCTTTGAGCCCTTGTGCAGACGCGGGGAGTGACTTTGCTTCAGATCTGGTCCTTGAAAAGCCTTTTCTCTAGGGTAGTTTAAGGAAATCTTTCAAAATTGTTGGAAATTTTGGATGCCTTTTATATTTTGCTTCCAACTACTTCCACTCTTTATAGTAGAAATTAAATTCCTTTTGACGTCTAGCAGATTATTGTCTAATTATTTGTGGAGTACTTAGCGTGTGTGTGTGTGTGTGTGTGTGTGTGTGTGTGTGTGTGTGTGTGTGTGTCTGTTTGTCTGTCTTTGAGTGGGAAGGTGGCAAAGGTCTAAAAAGTGTGACTAGCTTTTGTCTCAGCATACCTACGATGCTACCTGACTTATTTAAAGTGTGTAATACAAATTTGTAGAATGAAGGGATTAATGCTTTTAGTCTTCTTTGAGTATTTTAGAAGAACCAACCATTCTTAACCATTTATTATTTTAATACTTTCCTCCCAATGATTTTCTAGTTAGATATTTTGTAAAGTATGTCCTGGGAATACCAGATCCATAAAATATTCTGTGAGAAAAAAGGGTTCTTCTGATTGAAATTCAGTCAATATATAAATATGCTAAGAGCCCCAAGAAGGGCATGTCTATATAATCTGAATTCATACAACTGTTAAACTTTAATTCAGCAAAAGGATTCCCAAACTTATTTAATCATAGAAACCTATTAATATCTCATAAAACACACCTTAAGAAATGGTATAACTTTAAAGTATAGTTTGTGAGTCTTACAGAGTTAATTGTAGACTTTTTCAACCAAATAAACTTCAAAGTTTGGATTTGAATTTCTCAGTCTCCCAGATATAGAAATTCTTTTTTTATTTTTTATTTTTGGCGGTACTGGGGATTGAACCCAGGGGCATTCTACCTCTGGGCTACACCCCAGCCTGATTTTTTATTCTTTATTTTGAAACAGGGTCTCACTAAGTTGCGGAGGGCCTCACTAAGTAGCTGAGGCTGGCCGCGAACCTGGATCCTCTGGTCTCAGCCTCCCAAGTACTGGGATTACAAGTGCGCACCACCACACCTGGCTAGAAATTATGACTAAACATAATTAGATTGTTCAGGTTTAAGTCAGGAATTTCTAACTCGTATTTTTCTCATTTGACATTTTCAACAAGATATAATCTCCATGACCTTTTAAAAATGTATGTGACTTCAGGCATTAAAATAGTGTATTTAAGAAAAGAAGATAGATGTTTTATAGATGCACTGAACTGAGAGTTTTTTATCCCATATATGGAAGCATTTCTATATTTCCCCTCAGCTCAGTAAAATAGACAGCTTATCCCTACTCATGGTTTCAATATTGTGTATTACGGTTATTATTATTGTGGTACTAGGGATTTAGGGATTGAACCCAGGGGCATTCTGCCTCCCTGCTACACCCTCAGCACTTTTTTAATTTATTTTTTTGAAACGGGGTCTCACTAAGTTGCCGAGGGTCTTGCTAAGTTGCTGATGCTGGCCTCAAACCTGCAAACCTCCTGACTCAGTCACCTAAGTACTGCGGTTACAGGCGTGTGCCACTGTGCCTGGCTTCCATATTGTGTATAGATCTGGGAAATAAACCTGTAGCTATGCAGCTTTTCTACAATCGAGTGAAGTAGGAAAGCTGGCTCATTTAATTCTCAGTTTTAGAATGTTAAATCCTTTTGTAGTTCTACTTTATCTTTAAAATAATATCTGATCAAAGCTCACGCCATCTTTTCTTTTGACTCTTCATCATGAGATTCCCGTGTGCTTTCACTAGTTTGTTTATTGACCAGTTAAGAAACTTCTTTCCCTCCCTCTCTCCCTCCCTCCTTCCCTTCTTTCCTTCCTTCCTTCCTTCCTTCCTTCCTTCCTTCCTTCCTTCCTTCCTTCCTTCTTTCTCTTCTCTTCTCTTCTCTTCTCTTCTTTTTTGTGACAGATGCTTCTCTTCTTGCTTTCCCACTCTTCTCTATCAAAATACTTTGTTTTCTCTTCACATATTTTTCGTAATTAGTAGTTTTGTTTTGTTTGCTTTGCTTTTAGAATTTAAAGCTAGATTTGTATCACGTTAGGAGATTTTCTTAAAAAAGAAACGTTTTTTAGAGACTTTTTTGGTATATGTATGGTGGTGGGGGGAGGGATTGGTGAAAAGAGATAATAGTAGATAAATGTCAACAAGTGCCAACTACACAAGTCTTCTCACTGGCTCGCTAAGTCTGAAAGAGACTCTGGTTTCTAGTGGGTTTGTCTAGCAAGCTCTAGTTCCTAGATTTCTCCTACATTCAAGGTCTCATTTCTATACTTCCTCTGAACAAGGTCACCACCTCTAGACCTTTTCCTCTGCTTCCCTAGAATATTCTTTTTAGACCTCACTGTTCCACATAGTACCATATTTTAGAATTTAAAAAGATCCATAGAAATGTTCCTTCAATATTGCATTACTAAATAATATGACCAAAAGAGTCTATTCTTAGACTCTCTCTGAGAATTGACAAAGAAAGCCTAACTAAAAGATAATTGACAACATTTATATTCACTGCAGTAAATGAAATTCGAACTCCGGTTTTATCTTCAACAGACAAACAACAGAAAGGTGGATTTGCAATAGATGGCTACCATGTCAGGATGAATAACACCCTTAGGAAGGATGCGAAGAAAGACTGCTGTTTCGAAATCTCTGCGCCTGATAAGCGTGTCTATCAGGTTGGAGTTTTTATGTTGCCTTGAAATTAAGTTGATAAGATGTTCTGATTGCATTTATAGAGACATTAACATTTTGTTAAAACTACTCTCACTGACATGTTATTAATAATAAAAAATGCTGGATTTTGTACATTGAACATTCACATAAGAGGAAATACATTTAAAAATCCGATGAGTTCAAGTGATATCTTGAAAAAGATCAAGTGAGTATGTGATTTGTCAATTACTTCACACATAGCATTTTATATCTATTTTAATAGAACTGTGATTTTCTAAAAGAATTATATAGCAAAGAGGGAAATTATCAAAGGGAAAATATTAGAGTGTTAATGCATATCGTATTGCTTAGGGGTGTGGGAAGAAATGAAGATAAAGGCGCCCATCAGCTCTGCAGTTCACGAGCTATCAGCTAGGCGTCAATATGGAATGTATGTTTAATAAGTTTTAAATATCTGAGATTGCAGTTGAAAGCCAGTTAATTAAGTTGTCAGGTAGTGTGTTGGAATCTGACAAGAACATTTTTAAGAAAACTGTACCCAGCAGTCTAAAGAAATTCATGGGTGTCTTCTAATTGTCAAGGGCAAATTTTGTTCATCAGTTCTGTCTTTGACATTGATGAAGAGAAGCAGCTTTTTTTCCTGCACAGCTGCCAGCTGCTGATCAGAGTTTCAAATCCATCATCCTCTGCTTCAATTACGTAAATTTGTCAAAATTAACTGTACATTATAAGAAGCATCCTTGCAAGAAAAGTACCACTAGACATGAAAAGAATTGCTAATGGTCTTAAAGAAATGATAAGAATGCGATATGCCTTTTATTTCTCCTGGGAGGATTTTGGTACTCATTGTTTGTTTTTTTTTATTATTAGTTTACAGCAGCTTCTCCCAAAGATGCTGAGGAATGGGTACAGCAGCTGAAATTTGTATTACAGGGTAAGAACACCAAGTGAACATACATAATCACAACCTTTGAACACTAAGTAACTGAGTGATTTTTGGTATTCATATACAAAGGTTTATTGCCTTTGTGAGGCTGACCAGGGGAACACGCCTGGCTTAACACAGACCAGTCACTTCAGATTTCAGAAAGCATCTTTTCCCTAAGTACTAGTTGGCAACTTTTTAATTTTTTTATTTTTTTGCGGTACTGGGGATTGAACGCAGGGGCATTTTACCTTCGAGCTACACCCCCAGCCCTATTTTTTATTCTTTATTTTTTGAAACAAGGTCTCACTAAGTTGCGGAGGGCCTCACTAAGTACCTGAGGCTGGCCGCGAACCCAGATCCTCCATTCTCAGCCTCCCAAGTACTGGGATTACAAGCATGTGCCACCACGCCCGGCTAGTTGGCAACTTTAAAATTCACATATTTATAAAACAATCCATTTTAAAAAATGGTTTAAATTAAAAATAGAGTACATAGCAATATTGTTGTTCCTTTATAGGGCAGTATTTGTTTAGGAAATATAGTTTTAAAAGACTTGTTTGCATTCTTTTATCATTTGCTTCATGAAACATGTTTTGTAGATATGGAATCTGATATTATTCCTGAGGATGATGATGAAAGAGGAGAATTATATGATGACGTCGATCATCCTCTACCAATCAGCAGTGCACCAACGAGCAGTTGGCCAATCAATGATGAAATTTATGAGGAACTTCCAGGTATTTATTTTCTGGCGATTCATTTAAAGATATTTGGGCTCTTTTTACACATGAGAGTATGTGTGTGTGTGTGTGTGTGTGTGTGTGTGTATACCTGCGCATGTAATTTGTCATCAAGTTGGCAACTTGAGTAGAAAATGGTGAGCTATTTAGAACAAGGACAAAGAAAATCTTCCAAACTCTGTCTTACAAAAGGGGTTCTGCTTGGGGGATTTCAAGAGAGCGGGTGTACACTTATGGAAAGTGAGTGGGGCATTAAAATGAAGCAGATACGATTCTCATCTCTTGGGACGTTTGGCTCATTAGCATTGTTTATGCTACATAATTTTTTAATTAAAAAATTGACTTGCCTTACAGTTTTTTCCACCAACTCACACATCATTTTTTATTTATACATCTTGGAACTTCCATTAACCAGAAGTCCCACGCACAGCCCATATGTCATCAACTTCTGCCCATGTTCCTCTTTGCCGGAGTATGTTGTGTTGCATTGTCTTGGAGGAATGTTGCAGACTATAAACAAAGGCCTTTTGAAGCTTGAAGATATCTTATTGATATGTTAGCATTAATGTGAAATCAAAAGTAAATTCTTATTGTAAACTCTCTGACCTGGGTGGGTGTTCACATGCCACAGTATCTGTTATATAACATACAATTGCCTATTGAGTTGTAGTTTTGAGAATCAACTTCAAACAGAAAGATTTTCACCTGAAGTTTAGACCCCACTTTGGGCTATCACAACACTCAGGGAATTGTATTACTAATACTCTAGGTTGAAATGAGCCTTTTTCTGGCTATTAAGAAAACTGAAGTAGAGAAGAAAGAGGGATTATAAGCAATGTAAGTGAGGTTTAACTAACATCTCATGTAGAGAGGCTGTTTTTCTTGTGATATAATCTAAACTCTTAAAAGCGAATTCAAAAGTACTTAAGATGTTCCAAATTAATGTACAAATGTTGTTCTCAGTACCATCAGTAAAACATAATAATTAGAACATGGACTTGAGAAAAAAGTTTAAATTCTGGGCTGTATCATTTATTAGTTCAATGTTGTTATAAATTAATATCTTCCTCTATAAAATGGAGATAGTATCATTGGGAAGGGCACATGATGTAATTCAGCACAGTGCTTGAATCATATGAAGCCACAATAAATTGTAACATCATTATTACTTTCATCGTTGTATCTGGTGAATTGTTGCAAATGCTTTTATGATGGTACAATAATGGTTTTCTGACCAAGTAATAATTAATAATTATAACTATTATAAATTCAAGACCTAAAAACTACACATGCATCTACAAATCATCTTTTACTACTTTAGAGGAAGATGATTAGTACAAAAGTAGGATTTTTGTGGGGAACAGTGATCCGTATATTTCAATTAGTTAGTGGAGCTATATGCTCATAGCCTCCTCCTTTTGGGTTTATCCTAGCAAAATGGCATTTTCTGTAGCATCAGCTACTCTTATGTAGGGAAGAATATTCTGTGGCTGCTTGCTGTTAGCCACACCATGTTATTAATACAATTATTTTAGGGCTGGGGATGTAGCTCAGCGGTAGAGCGCTTGCCTAGTATGCATGAAGCCCTTGGTCTGATTTCCCCACTACCTCGCAACAACAAAACAACACGTTATTTTAGTCTTTAAAATATTTAAAAGAATGCATGAGAATGTATACCAATGTAAAATGGAAGAGTGTAGTACCTTTTTATATTTTAATTTTTAAAAATTTTTTTTTTGCGGTACTGGGGATTGAACCCAGGGGCATTCTACCTCCGAGCTACACCCCCAGCCCTATTTTTTTATTCTTTATTTTGAAATAGGGTCTCACTAAGTTGCGGAGGGCTTAACTAAGTAGCTGAGGCTGGCCGCGAACCCGGATCCTCCGGTCTCAGCCTCCCAAGTACTGGGATTACAAGCGTGCGCCACCACGCCCGGCTGTGTAGTACCTTTAAACATGATATTACTATTATTTGTATTTCATCCCTTTAAACCTCTATGAGGACTGTGTTACAATTGTTGACTGTAAAGTTCTGTGATTCTTCACCTTGACCGTTCTTTCCCTACTGCCCCAAAAAAAAAACTGATAGAGAATAAAGATCATATTCATAGTAATTCCCACAACAAACACTCAAGGAAGATCTCCTGTAGGTAGCTTGAAATTTAAAAATATATGAAACATCTTTTATGTTCTCTTGCTACAGATGGTCTTCGTCCTTTTTTTTTTTTTTGGCTTGGGGCCACATAATTGTTGGAAATAACGGGTTACTCTAAGTAGTGTCACTTCTTGCTGTGGTACTTGGAGAAATTTAAGCTGCTCTGAGACTTCTTCGCCCCTGGCTGGGATCCCCAGTTGCTGCATGAAGTGATTGAGCTTGATAGAGCCCGCAACTGTGCCCCTGGGAAGGGAGCTGCTGCAGGCAGCTGAGGAATGTCTAGGGCTCCTTCCTTCCCCAGTGTGACTGAGAGGCGCTTCAACATCTGCACAGTTCAGCAAGTTTGTCGAGTTGGAGCCAGCAGCCACAGAAGGGATTTTTCTTAGTGAAGGCCTTAAAGTTACTTCAGAATTAGAGATTTATTTGAATAGCTAAGATAAGGAAGGTAACTTTTTAATTAAAAGTAGTATCTCTCTTTCAAAATAAGAATGAAGCTTAGTGCTTTCTCTTCTGTGAAATTCGAAATCTAATTTTGAGGTTAAGGGGATGAGACCAGTGCAGAAGCACAGAGCATATTTACAAACTGTTGGGATTTTTTCCAATTCTGTACAAAGAACTATGTCTCCCTGAAATCTGGCTGGTTAAGTTCCCAGAATGAAATAATACTACCATTTCAACACAATTTTCTGTCAATTATATATTATTGAAAATCAATCCTCTTAGTTGAAAGATGAGGCATACAGATGTATTTGAAGAAAAATATAAGCATTTAACATGCTACTTTAAGCCACAAACCTCTTTTTCTGGAAAGTGAAGCTCTTTTTTAGTAAGTGTTTTTTTTTTAAATGTGAAACAAATCTTCAGTGTTGAAGTCTCAAGAGTAAGAAGAAGAAAACATTGTTTAAAAAATGTGTTGTAAAATATCCCTTGAAAAAACCCTTATATTCCATGGGAGTATAAATAGTTTCATTGTAATTGTTTTTTGGTTAAAATATTCTAACTTTATTATAGCACCTTTACTTTAATTTCTTGTTCATTAATTTTTAACCAACTTCATAAAAGAACAAGAATAAATTTCTATATTTCTTTGTGTTTAGGGGATTTATACATACGTGCAGAAGAGTTGAGGTAATGATATTTCTGGGCAGTATTAAAGATACTTGGCTTTTCTTCAAATACCCTAATGCTTTCGCATCTTTTATGTTCTATTACTTCTAGCATAGGTTAGTCGGGTTTGCATGACTGTAGCAGTACTATGGAATATTTTTGTTTGCACAGCTAATACATCGGCCAAAGTGTGTTAAACTGTTCTACAACACAGCAATGAGTTCATTTGGCTTAGCACAAATTCCAGAGCTTATTGCTCATTTTTTTCATTAGGACTGCAGAGAACCATTTTTGTCTGGTTTTGAATCCTGAAAGCAAGAGAAAATACTTGGGAAATTGTTGCAGAAATCAACCCAGCTTGTTCTTCTCTTCTAGTTCCTGTGTTACTTAACCCCCCCCCTTTAATGGCAGGCAATTGTGCAGAAACAACAACAGAAAGATTTTTCTAGATACAGACTGAATAGAATCAGCCCAGTAACAGAATGGTACCCGCCCATTAGCCTATTAAATCTGCAGCTTTCAGGGGAATTGTACTTGAAACGTCTCTGGCAAGTGGACTGGAGGAGAGAGGGCAACATAAAGCAGGAAGACAAATTTCTATTCCATTAACCTATTTTTTTAGAGTGAATTCGTTTATTTTTTTATTGAAATGACAGATTGAACTATTCTGAGCCAGAAAAGGATGTTTTTATCCTTTGGTCACTCATTTACACTTAAATTTATTCAGTCCAACTATCTGCATCTAAAATGAAATATAAAATAAAATGCAGCTATAATTTTTTTTTTTTGCTGTAAAACTACTATGTAAACATAAAAAAAGAACAGTGTTTGGGTATTTAAATTTGAAGTCATTTCCAGCAAGTGGACACACATGCAAATTTAATCAGTAAGTGATCACAAACTCCGAAATATATTTTAGCTTTATTCTTTCCTAAATAATTATCACTCATATCACCAAGTTAATATGAAGGGAGTAGGGACCCTGCAGTCTGTGGTATTAGCATTATTATAGGCGATGGTAGGTTCTGAATTCACCAGTTTTTTTCTCATTCCGTCTTTGGAATGCAGTGGAAAGACGCCAGTTAACTTTCACAGAATCACATATATTCAACATTTTAATATTGTTAGTACAGGCAGCCTGCCAGCATTCTTTTTTCTTAAAACTATGGTACTGAATTAAGTGTGCTGATATTGTGTCCTAATATATAGTATGATAAATATTTTCCCCAAGTAGATAACTAGATAACTAGATTAGAGTCAAATTTTTGGATGATTTCATATCCACATTCAGCTGAGAGAGTTATCTGAAGTTATTAAAGAAAAAAAGAAGGAAACACTCATAAATTAGGGTCACTGCACACATATATTTATTCATATTTTTATCTTTGCTGAGTATAGATGTATTTTAGTGCCCTTTAGTTATTTTTATATACTTTTATTGGTACATTATAGTCTCACATCATAATGAAAATCATAGTGGTAGTAGCCTTTGTGTTGCCTCTTTCAGAATACAATTCTGCTTGTCATGTAGCTTTTCTCTACTTTGCTGTTGGCATTGCAAACAAGTTCTTTTCATTCCAAGAGACGGTTTACTACATATTAAAACCCAAAATGCCTATGTGCATGCAAAATACATTTATCTATTGGTAGAGAGATCAACTGACCCATTTTTGCAAAGTGGAACTATGTCAGTGGTCCTCAACCAAGGGACATTTTAACTCCTGGGATATGTTTGACAATGTCTGCAGACACTTTTGTTGTCACAACTGGTGTGTGTGTGTGTGTGTGTGTGTGTGTGTTAGACATTTAGTAAATACAGGTCAGGGGTGCTGTGAAACGTCTTACAATGTACAGAAAAGACCCCATAACAAAGAATTCTCTGGCTCCATATGTCATGAGTGCTGAAGTTGTGAAACCCCGACCACAGGGATGTAATAGACAATTTGACTTACTACCTTTTCATCCATATCTCTTGGGTTACAAAGATGCACAACCCAAGTTCCATGTGCGTTCATTCCTTTTCATGCACACACCATCGGTTTTCTTATGTACATAAAATAAGGCTTCCCTAGATTGTTTGTAGACTATACGGGGTCAGCCGGATGTGTCTGTCACTGATCCCTTCCTTCAAGGGACAGTATTGAAGTTCTTTCTGTCTTCAGGGAAAGGCGAAGGATCAAGGTGACCCCAAAGGCGAAATAGTAGGGAAGCACCTTCTCATTTCCACAAGCGGCTGTCTGTGAGGGAAGAACTTTTTTTTTTGACATGGTAGATGTGTGGATACTTGGTACAATCTATTCTGATTGGGTTGTTCTTTTGAGGCCAAAGGGAAAGACTGTGTGTGGGTGAAGGACTGCGCCTTCTCTGAAGGGAGCCAGGCATTCTGGAAGATTGCAGGGCTAAGCAGGACCAGGGCCACCTGGACTTTTCTTATTCCCCTATTTTCCTCACTCCCTTCTTTCCATTGCCATCCTTCTCTTCTTGTTTGCTTTAATTGCCTTCCGTCCATCAGTATTCTTGAGTATCCACCACGTGCCGGGCATTGGACCTACCTCGCCATTCTGACGAGGCCGTGAAGGGGGGCACAGCCCTGCTCCTTCTGGTCCAAGCCTTGACACACCACTACACCTTTAATTTCCCATGTTTATTTATGTTTCATGCATGTATATATTAATTATATTCATGGCTCATGAGTTGGCTGCTTCGCTTCTCTGACATAGGAATCCTGTCCTCCAGTAAAGAGTGTCAGAACTAGCCTTGTGCAGGCTCTCATCACTCTTTCAAGCCCTCTTCCTCTCCCTCTGCCTCTTGTCTCTGCTCCCCATGCCCCATACACCCGGAGTCCTTGCACTCTGTGACTGGTAGATTATTGTGGTCAAGAGCAGGGACTTTGGGGGGTCTGCCCTGGAATTGGAAGTGATGGAAGAAATAAACACAGAAACAGAAGAAAGGTAGAGCTTACAAGAAATAGTAGTAAACAGAGAGCGGTAAAATGCCAGTGACTTTTATCAGTTGGTTATTTTTAAATAAGCCTCTTTTTTTTAATTTGAAAAAGAGGGCGAACTAAATTTAGCCAACAACTAAGATGTTAGCCAGGACAAGATGGAGGTGCAGGGTGGTGAAAGCCCGCTAGCTAAGTGCTGTCCTGCTCAGGAGGAAGGAGAAATGTAAGGAGTAACTTTAGTCTTTCTTTCCTTCATAAATAGGAAATGCATGTTAAAACTTTAGCATAAGTAAAAGAACCAAAAACTAGAAATGAATGCCAGGCGTGGTGGCGCACGCTTGTAATCCCAATACTTGGGAGGCTGAGACCAGAGGATCCGGGTTCACGGCCAGCCTCAGCTACTTAGTGAGGCCCTCTGCAACTTAGTGAGACCCTGTTTCAAAATAAAGAATAAAAAATAGGGCTGGGGGTATAGCCCAGAGGTAGAATGCCCCTGGGTTCAATCCCCGGTACCACCAAAAACAAATAGAAATGAAATCTTAAGTTGCCCAAAGAAATAGAGGGGAAATAAAAAGTGACCACATAGAAAATTTTAAACCCAAAAGAAGGCAGGAAATGAGAACAAAGAAGCAAAGAAAAAATATGGTAAATATAAGACTTATTATAAAAGCATTTATAATAAATGTAACAACTAAATCTATTAAAAGAAATAATCACGTTAGATTTTTTAAAAAAATCTAACAGTATTCTTCTTAGAGGAGATATACCTGAAACAAAGCCATGTAGAAAGTTTCAAAGTAAGAAAATGGAAATAAATATTTCAAGCAAGCCTATTCAAAAATAGCTACTGTAGCAGTGTTATTATCAGTCAATATAGAATTCAAGGCATAAAGCAATCGTAGAACTACAGAATGAAATGGAATTACATTATGTAATAATAAAAGAAGATAAAGCTTAAATGTATCTAACTACATAACCTATAAGTCAATAATACAAAAACTTAAAAAACAAATTGACAAATCCTCAGTCATATTAAGAGATTTTAACATACCGCTTTTAAAAACTAGAAGACCAGTGAGGCAAAAAATTAGTAAGGATATGGAAAATTTGGGCCACAAAATTAGTAAACTTGATCTTATAGATCTAGAAAGATATAAACCAACATTGCAAATAGTAAAGAATATGTTTTTTCAGTATACATCGAATAATCATGGAAACTGACTACATATAAATTCACAGTTGAGGCCGGGCGTGGTGGCACACGCTTGTAATCCCAGTACTTTGGGAGGCAGAGACCGGAGGATCCGGGTTCGCGGCCAGCCTCAGCTCTTGCTCTCTCTCTCTCTCTCTCTCCCTCTCCCTGTCTCTCTCTCTCTCTCTACTTAGTGAGGCCCTCTGCAACTTCGTGAGACCCGGTTTCAAAATAAAGTATAAAAAATAGGGCCGGGGGCCTAGCGCAGAGGTAGAATGCCCCTGTGTCCAATCCCCGGTACTACAAAAAAAAAAAAAAATTTCACAGTTGAAATCTTAACAAATTTCAATGAATCTTCATCATAGAAAATCTCATTAGGAGCCAGCACTATTAAATACTTAAAAATACCCCATCATCCCTTATGTTCCAAGGTTAAAAAATAAAATCCTAAATAGTTCAGGAGTTAAGAGAAGAAACCACAACAGAAATGTCAAAATATGTAGTTCTGAAAAAAGCATAAAAATAGTACAGATAAAAACTTTTGGCATCGTGCTTTAAACCATATTTAGGGGGATGAGGAGTCACCCAAAAACTGGAGCTGAGATTTATCTGCTGATGACTGTGAAGCAGTGTCCCCCACATGCCTAAAGAGACGGGAGAACCGATAGAAACGCTAACGAGAGAAAGGGCCCGACAAAAAATGATATTTTCTTTTTTAAAGAACCCAGTGGAATCACAGAAATTATTGATGGCTTAGATTAGTTAGCCTCTGAATTTTAGGTTTTCAGACTCATATATTTACGTTTACATTGTTTGGGGAACGAGTAGAATACATATTAAAAATTCAGAGCCAGAAGGTAGGCAAATGTCAGCCACTCCGATCAGGCAAAAATGCTGACGTTTATAAAGCAAGAAGAAAAATTACACTAATAGGACTGGCAATTTTTTCTGTGAACTTTATGTGAAGAATTCTAACACAGTGCCAGAGGTCAGATATCCGGAGTGCAGGTTTGTATCTGTACGTAGCTCAGTCCTTTTATCATTTGCCACCAAGAAATCTCGACAGTTAGTTTAAAGGCTTCTAACTAGCTTCATATCAGTATTTATTATTATTATGTTTTTGTACTGGGGATTGAACCCAGGGGCTTTCTACCTCCAAGCTACACCCCCAGCCCTTATTTTAGATTTTTATTTTGAAACAGGGTCTCACTAAGTTGCTAAGAGTATTGCAAAATTTCTGTGGCTGGCATCGAACTTGTGATCCTCCAGTGACAGCCTCCCAAGTACTGGGATTATAGGCATGTGCCATGGGGCCCGGCTCGTATCAGACTTTTTAACTGGAGTCTTTGTTCTGCAGATATATGATTTGCTTCCCATGTAGAATATAAGCAGATCATAGTTACCTTTTGCTTTTAATTCCTACATATTTTCAGAAGACAGACTATGACAAAATTTTTAGTAGCTTCATAAAAATGTGCTTCTTTAGGTCCCAGAGATGCACACACACAAGCACATGGGTGCACACGTGCTCTCGCGCACGCCTGTGCACACACACTCCTATAGGGACACATACATCTATAGAGACAGACTACAGCGGGAGAGTATCAAGCTTCACTATTTTTGCAGATAGGTCCGCTGGGAATATCAGCTTCCTAAGAGTACTTGGCTGCTTACTTTAAAGCAATGATTAATAAGAACGGACAAGTTCAACCCAGTGTCAGTGATAAATATAAGCACTCTTCATATCTGGCCTCACAAGTACTAAAGCTGAGTAGCGCAAAGCTTTCAACAAAGTGGGAAAGAATCCAATCGAACTTAATTAAGCGTAAGTGAAATTTTACCTTGATTTTGTTTCAAAGAAAACATTCTTTTATAGATTTGTTCCTCTTTATTAGAACTTCATGAGAATTCTTACAAAGAAATAACAGCTCTGTGTAGCTTCGTATCCATCAGTCCCTTTGTTCCTTATTGCAGGAATTGAGATGGGACAAAAAATGTTTTCTCAGAGAACAACAAGGGAATTCAGCTGTAGAGGAATCCGAGTTGTATTTTCAAGCTCTCTTTGGAGTCAGATCCCAAATCCCCTGCCTCCTCCTCCGGGCCTCTTTTACATTCCTGATTCTGGTTCACGAAACCACAGCTTCGCTCTACTCTCCGCAGCATTCGCTTTCCGGAAGAGCTTCGTGCCCGTTCCTCTGTCTCATCAGCTGCGCACTCCTTCACCCAGGCTGTCTGGTTTCCCAGAACTACAACAGCTTCTTCAGACTCTCCCAGCCCTCCGTCTTGGTCCTCACTTTCATATCTGGAAATGGGATTTTACTGGGCGCCCCTTTCGTCTTAAAATGGCCTCCTCCTTCAGCCTCCCTGTTTGTTGTTTTCTTGTCGCATACAGTATTTATAGTTAAGCATCTCCGCACTCTTAGAATTCCTGATGCTTACTCATTTGGATTACTTCAAATTATTTGTTTTCTAGTTTCTCCTGTATTTCTTTAATTGTGAAGCTTTTTGTTTCTATTCTCTCTTACCTTTTCATCATCCCTTCTTATTAGTGTATAGTTCATTCATTTGATGGATATTTATTAAAAGTCCATCACATGCTAGCTTCTGTTCTTGGTGTTGGGAGTTTAGACTTGAAAAAGGCAGATATGAAGCCGGGCGTGGTGGCGCATGCTTGTAATCCCAGTACTTGGGAGGCTGAGACCGGAGGATCGCAGGTTCACAGCCAGCCCCAGCTACTTAGTGAGGCCCTCCACAACTTAGTGAGACCCTGTTTCAAAATAAAGAATAAAAAATAGGGTTGGGGGTGTAGCTCAGAGGTAGAATGCCCCTGGGTTCCATCTCCAGTACCGCAAAAAAAAAAAAAGGCAGATATGGTGTCTATTAAGATAATTACAGATTGTAGTAAGTTGTACGAAGGAAGATAAGAGGATGCTGGAATGGAGTAACTAGTTTATGTTCTGCAGTCAGGGAAGAGGTGACATTAAACTGAAACCTCTTGGGCAAAAAGTGGTAAATGCAAAAAGCCAAACAGAGTTCCTTGCAGGCCTAGAGAACACCAAGCACAAAGTCCCTGAGTCTGCACAGTGCTGGGGTGTTCAAGAGACAGAAAGGAGGCCTCAGGCAGCCAGGCAGAGAGAGGCTCAAGTGAGGCTGGGGAGAGGAACAAGAGCCAGATCAAGAGGCCCCACGTAGGGCCTACCCTCAGCCCTGTGCGCAGAAATCACACCTGGGAGCCCTGGGCTGGTTTTCTAAAGCCTCATATGTATAATTACATGCGATAGCCTGCATGCACTGAATGCCGTTCATTGTGATGTTGTTGAATGTGATGAAAAAAAAATTTTTTTTTGGTACCGGGGATTGAACCCAGGGGCCTTCTACCTCCGAGCTACACCCCCAGCCCTATTTTTTTATTGTTTATTTTGAAACCGGGTCTCACTAAGTAGCTGAGGGCCTCACTAAGTAGCTGAGGCTGGCCACGAACCCAGATCCTCTGGTCTCCGCCTCCCAAGTACTGGGATTACAAGCGCGCGCCACCACGCCCGGCTGGAAAATTTTTGATTTAGAAAACTCTTTGTCTTTAGACTCTCTTTCTGGGCAACTTTATACTAGGATCACTACAGGTATACTAGTATCACCACATGTGTACGAGTGTCACCACATGTATCCAAGTGTCACCACATGTATACAAGTGTCACCACATGTATACGAGTAGCACTACGTAAAGTTAGAACAAAGTAAAATATCTTCACTGGGTAGCTAGTTCATGGAAAGAATATAAAAGATAATATTTTTATATTCTTTATATATTCTGATAACTATAACAACAATGGTTAACCCTGAGCGTGTGCCAGGAACTTTCCTAAGTATTATCTCATGTGCACAAGTACGTTTTGGCATTGGTACTGGTACCATCCCTATTTTACAGGTAAGGAAACTGAGGCCCAGAAAGACTCAGTAACTTGCTTGGAGTCACAAACTAGGAAGTGGCAGAGATGGGAATTGAACCTAGGCATCCTGATTCCGTAGGTCAAGCTCTTAGCCAACAACTAGACTGCCTCTCAACCAAAATGTGGTATGAATCACTGGAAAAGATCACAAACCAGCCAGATCTCCTCTGCACGTCTGGCTAATCCTCCGAGCTCTTGCCTCATGGCAAATAACTATTGGCCATCAGATCAAATGCGTATTTAAGACCAAATTCACCATCTTCCTTGCTAATTTCCTCCTTCCTTTCCTATTTCTGTTAACAGTACCAGGAGTCACTCAAGTTGTAAAAGAACAAAAAAATACCCTCGAACCCATCCTGACTCCTTCCTTGATCACCCCTCATCCCCCAATCAGATCAGTCGCTGATTATTACTGGTCCCGCCTCTAAAACATCAGCCACCCCCAACTCTGCAGTCACTCAGCCTTCATTGATTTCTCTCCTGGATCATTACCAGCGCTCCTAAGTGCTCTCCCCACGTCCTGTGTGTGTTCCTTTCTCCAACCAACCCAATCCATTCTACACACTGCCAACAGACGGATCTGCAGATATAATACGGCTGAATCAATCTCTGCTCAGTAACTTCTATGGCCCCGATGCTGAACGCCGCGCCCATGCTTGCTGGCCACCCCTGGGCCCTCCCAGCATCCAACTGAGATCTCCCCTTCCGTTCTTATTTCTCCTGCTCAGACTCTTTGTGCTCCGCAGACTGAACTTTTCACTAACCCTTAGTCCTGCCCTGTGCTTCGTCTCCGTGCCTTATGCTAAACTAGTGTGCTGGGTTAATGAATTCACACAAGGGCAGAAATCCAAACAGCGGGTAGAGAAAAAACAGTAGTTGATACTTTTTTCCTTTTTCTTCCCATCTACACCATCCATGATCAACTCTACTCTATCTTCTAAACTCTCTCTCTCTTCATCGAGTACAGGGTAGATGCTAAGATGATGAATAAGTAGCCTCTGTCTTCAGATATGCCATCATTTCATTACAAAAACGGGCTATGAAACCTAACCATAGAAAAAACAATTAAAAATGTATACCAGCCGGGCGCGGTGGCGCACGCTTGTAATCCCAGTACTTGGGAGGCGGAGACCGGGGGATCCGGGTTCACGGCCAGCCTCAGCTACTTAGTGAGGCCTCTGCAACTTCGTGAGACCCGGTTTCAAAATAAAGTATAAAAAATAGGCCAGGGATGTAGCTCGGAGATAGAACGCCCCTGGGTTCAATCCCCAGTACCGCAAAAAAAAAAAAAAAATGTATACCACTCTTACCAATTCCAAAGTCTGATGTACTATATCCATACCCACGTGGAGCACTTTTAGTCATTGCATTAGAAACAATGAAAATACCCTCGTTGGTTTTGCATATATATAACACCATTTTATATTATTGGTATAAATATGGTATTTACTCAAAACCCACTCAAATTGAACCCTCATCGTCATTCCATTAGTAAAAATTAAAATGTCCTTGAGATACTCTGTATTTATTTGGTATACTACAGTGTTTTTATGAGTGTAGGATGGCATACTGGGAAAGGCTTTAAAGTGACCACTCAAGCCACTGTTTGGTTCAGTGGGCGCAGAAGGGTCATTGAAATGCCTAGAAAAGGGGAAGGCTGCGGGTAAGATTCAATATACTCATTCCTAGTACCAGCCATGGCACACTCTAATTTTATTTTTTACTATTATCTCTGAGCTACACACCCAGCCCTATTTTATTTTATTTATTCTCTTATTTTGTTTTGTTTTGTTTTTGTGGCACTGGGGATTGAACCCAGGGGCATTCTACCTCCAAGCTACATCCCCAGCCCTATTTTATTTTTATTTTGAAACAGGGTCACTATTTGCTGAGGCTGTCCTCGAACCTGCAATCCTCCTGTCTCAGCCTCCCCAGTACTGGGATTACAAGCGTGCGCCACCACGCTCGGCTTTTTTAAATTTTGAAACAGGGTCCTGCTAAGTTGCTGAGGGTCTTGCTAAGTTGCTAAGGCTGCCTTGAACCTGCAATCCTCCAGTCTCAGCCTCCCAGATCCTGGGGTGACAGGTGTGCAATGGCCCACTTTAACCCTCTCTACCACTCACCCTTTCCTTCAGTGAAGCCAGTTCCTGCTCACACCCCACTGACCACAAGCCCTGCTCCTGATTTCACATTGCCCACGCTGTCTCATTCGCCAGCTAACCTCAGTTCATTTCCCCGATTGGCCCATTTTCTTTACCGAATTCCCTTACATCTCAGCTGTTCCTGGAAGCCAGACCTGACGAGCTGGGTCAAGGTGTGAAGGTCATTTATACCCATGACACAATAGATCATCTATCCCTGTGTCGCTTAAGACTTCAGTGCAAAGGACAGTAGCCCCCAAATATGTAGATATACATGTGAAGTTTTGAGCTTAGTTGCTTATTTAATATTTCCTGAGAACTCAACATTCATTTGAAGGTATTCCAAAAAGATCATCTAAAATTCTTTTTTTTTTTTTTTTTTTTTTTTT